>VYZV01034330.1:268570-283034 GCA_013401275.1 Pandion haliaetus
CCCCCCCTTCCCCGGGAACCGAGGGGCTCGGCCGAGAGCCAAAGCCGAGCTGGGAACAAAAGCGAAGGTCGCCCCGCGCAGCGCTGCTCCCGGCCCGGCGGGACCCCGGGGCCTGCCCCCGCTCCTCCGCACCTACCATCTTCCCAGCGGCTCGGGGCTAGCGGCCAGGCTTCCCCCGCCTGGACCTCAGGCGGCGGGAGAGAGCATCTCCCCGCAGGAGGATGCTCGGGAGATAGCTGTCAGTTTTGCACAGACCTCCCTCCTGCCACAAAGGGGAGAACGCGTGGGTTACAGGGTGCGTCGGATGAACCGGAAGCAGTATCCGTGCCAGGATCTGCATTTCTTTCATCATAAAAACTGGAGATGGCTGGACTCCTTCCCAGCTTGCTTTTTTTCCCTCCCATTTATCTTCAGTAAGCATCTGGCCTTCAACACCTGAGCACGCCACGGTTGGCAGCGTTTGTTCTCCCGGCGACCCCGTAGAACAGACCGATACACTGGTACCCCATTTGGCAGACGGGATCAGAGAGGCTCTGACTGATTCTTCCCAACATTACACCCACGGAAACCCACGGACGGGGCTGAGCGCAGGTCCGCCAATCCCTCAGTTAGACAAGGGGACTGTGCTGATGCTCCAGGGCTCATGACGCGGAGATAAAACCCACTCAGGCAAGTTGCCCCTCTGATGCGTCTCTTCTTGACACCCGGTACTCAAGAGACAACCCGGGCTTTACCAGCAGCAAAGCCAAATTACGGTGCAGTAACACCTTGCATCCCCATGTGTTCTCCCTTTCACGAAGATGCCCAGTTATAATTTACACTAAAAAAAAAAAAAATAATAAATGCAAAAGCCCAGAGGTTTTGCTTCATGGGCTTCTGCTACTGCGCTGCTCTCCAGGCAGCCCGTGCTGACCCACGGTGCTTTCCAGTTTCCCAATCTCACTCCCTGCAAACTGACCTCTGGCTTGCTCCCTCCCTTTCCCTTTCTCTCCTAATTCAGTAGCAGGCCAGCAGGAGCACACATCCCAGCCCAGTTCGCTCCTCTGGCATGAAAAGCCTGAGACCAAGACACCGGCGGGCCCTCACGTCTCACCAGAGCACGGAGGCAGAGAGCCACGGGCCAGCCGCCCCGCACGACCGAACAGCCGCGGTGTGGGGTCCTCTGGGAAGGAGCCAGCCTGCACGGCTGCTGCCCGCAGGGCTCTGAGTCAGAGCCCACGTTTTTCCGAGTTATCTCATCCTCTCTGCTAACGTGCATTTTATGATATTACAGGTTTACAGGCAATATTGCAAAAGCAGGGAAAGTATTAGATTATTTTTTTTTTCCCCTCCCCTATTACAAACCTGAGATTCTGGAGCACAATTCTAGATCAAGTGTAAATTCAATTTCGAAGCAGCAAAAACCACAGTGACATCCTTATACCTTTGCCATGACAAAGCACCAGGTTTCAGCAACGCGCATCTCATTCACCAGACCTCTGCAAATCACTCAGGATAATCTCCTTATTCTCTCCACTTAATTTAATTATTGCGTTCACTGAGTCTCCTCTGTGCCATAGGGTGGCAAGTTCTTGTCCCAGATCTAGGGCTGTAGCACAGACCTTCAGGACGGAGAAATGACAACGCTACCATCATCCCACCACTGATACCATCATTTCTGATCCATTTTGGCCTTCACCTTAGGAACCTCTAGAAATATTTGCCACCAAAAAGAACCCTCTAAGGAAAAAGAGGTGCCCAGCCGTGCACTGAACCCTCCCTTGCACTGCCTCCCACCACCCAGATGGCACAACTGCTTTGCTCACGTGCCAGCAGAGTGGGAATTCCCTTCAGTGTGATCTACTGCTGGTCTCCCTCCTTCATCTCCATTGTAGGCCAGAAAGCATCTCCTCCCCCGTGCTTGGAATATATGCACCTTTGCTCCTGTTAAGCAAAAGAAAAGCCCCAATTTCCAATGGATGTGCTCAGGCAACAAGAAACACAGGTCTGCAGGAGCTGGGATTGCCACAAAAACAGCTGAAATGAGCATCCGAAAACAGAGTTTCAAAAGCTTCAAGAATACCATGGAAAACATGATCAGACTTAATAACACTTGAGGTCTTGGGCTCTACTGCAGCCCACAAAGCAACAACTGGTAATGAACAAGACTGATAAAATTAATTGGTGAATCTGTGCGACTCACCTTTCCTCACTGAGGGCTGGGGATTCAGATGTTGCCTCATGGCCAAGTGAAGTAAGTTTGGTGGGCCTCCACTTAGCTTCTCCTACGTGCAAATCATGGAACCACCGCCCAATTTAACCATCACTGTTTGCCACCCTCTGCTGAGCAAAACTGAAGACTCAAACTGCAGAACATGCTGCTGAAAACAACAGAGAAGCACAAGTAGAGCTGAAGGCTGGAAGCCTGAAGAATATACAGCTCAGAGCCATGAGATCATCCCTTCCTACTTATTGCATTTATTCAAAAAGCAACATGCTCAGAACTGCTCTAGATGCCAATACTTCTGAGTTCTCATGATTTCTCATGCATCACAGGCACATATGTGTTGAAACTTCATTACCGTGCTGTAGAAGTAGCATTCTGAAATAACCATGGGCAAATTTAACTAGTCTGCCTCTGCAGTGCCAGGGCACAGCTTACCACCCTTACCATGCCAGGCAGAGCTCATTGCTCCCACCTGAGCACGTCTGCACCACTTCTATATTCTCTTCTGTGTTCACTCGGATGGACATGATGGTATTTTGGTTACCTCCTATCATTTGAATCCTAATGGAAAATAAGCTGGAGAAAGATGTTTATGCAGCAGGTGACAGGACAAGGCCACTGAAACCACACTGGTGAGAGCACAGATGACAAACTAACCTCCAGTTGACTAAGTGGTCTACATGGACACTTTCAAATGCTTAGGTTAGTTTAACACTCATAGGACTCATGGCAATGGAGAGAGGAGAAAGCCACAAGTACTCTGCTTTCTGTGAGTTTCAGGATTTGTCTTCCTTCTTTTGCTATGCCTATAACTCCCCTTTGCTGCTAGGATGGAAAGAACGCACAGCCTTCGATTTTAACATCCCATTACCTGCATTTCTGTGCTGGCTCAAGTTTAGATGGAGCAAACCTGCCAGCTGGATCAAGGCCAGAGGGAGGAAAAAAAAAAAGTTTCAAGTGCAAAGAACCAATTTATCAGGAACAAATCTTAACAACCAAAAGACACACTTCTGCTGGTGGATTCTATTCATGTGCGTAATAAAACCCCTGGTACAAGGTAACCTAACAAAATACTCTTTAGTGGCTGACATATCTCAGGGTAGATAATCTTCAACCGCTACTCTACGTTTCACGTTTTCTGGATAAATTTGGTGCCTGTGAGGACAAGGAACGCTGACACTGAATAGCCAAGGACTGTGCGGAGAACATCATCTTTCACTTGGCTCCAAAAGTATTTCAGCCTGACCCACGGCCTCTGGCTTTTCCAAGACTCCAGACACTAGGCCAGCAAATCTCACATGTGCTCCAAATATAGCCCCCTCCCCCAGCAGAAGCTGCAATACAGGCTTCGCCCTGCCCTGAGCTCTGCTCTCAAACCCACCCATTCCTATCACCCTACACATCCTCATTGGACCTCCAAAAGCAAAAAGGTGATGAACAAGACTTTGTCAGAGGTTTTGTGGGTGATTTCAGAGAAGGGAGGAGGAAAATAGGTGAAGAGCTGCTCTGGGTGGCTTGCCATCCCTGTGGGACAGACTGCAGTCACACGTACAAGTCACATGCGCCCGGACAATGCAGTAAGGCACACAACAACACACTAGTTTGCAGAGCATGGCATTGCTGTCAGCTCAACCCCCCTACCAAAAAAAAAAAAAAAAAATTTAGAAGAAAGCCAAAAATGCAAACCAAAACACACAAGCCTCAAACAACACAGACCTTGGAGTTAGTGTCAAACGGTACCGCTCACGTGCAGGAGCCTCAAACCCCTCCACAGAACCTCCGGGCTGCTGAGGCCTGGGACACACCAAGCCAAGGAGCAAGGAGCCCAGCACGGAAGCAGTGTCCTTCTACAAAACCTGCATGTAAGCTCCAGTTTTGCCCAAAGAACACATAGAGCAAACACTAAGACTCTATATAGTCGCCACTGTCCTTTTGCTTACCTGGACGACTGGGTATTGGTAATCCATACAATACACACCATACATAGCCAAAGATCCTCCAGCTAAAGGCCGAATGGACACAGGACTGGAAGCTTCAAACCCGAGTCTCCGTCTTTCAGCCTTGTGGGAAGGACTCTGGCAGCCCTGCGCAGTGCTTGGCTCGGGCCTCTGGGGCCACTCAGGTTGACACTAGCTCAGCTGAAAATAAAAAGGAGCTGCCTGGCTTGGCTCAGCTCAGCCCCTCTCTTCTGGGACCCAGCAAGGCAGTGCTCAACCATAGGCAGCAGAGGCTCCTAAAATTAGAAATCCCCTACTGAAAACAGCCCTGCAAGCCTCGACCGAGGAGCGTCCTACGACTCCCGGGCAGCAAACAGAGCAACTGCCGGGAAGAGGGTGGACACGGGATCTTCGCAGCCTCCGCCACCGGGGATGGGAGGAAGCAAACAGCATTTAGGATCTGAAAAGAGCATATGTTCTGGGCTCTAGGTGCGTCAGAGGGAACACTCCCAATCCAGGACAGGGAAAAACATATGGGACTGTTCCTCCCCCACCCCCATACCCTTCTTGCTGTCCTCGGCAGGGACAGGTGCTAGGATTAGCATAGTAAAACCCTTTGGTGTCGGGGAGGGAGGGAGAGGGGAGAAGCCGCATCAATATCTCGGCTGAAGGGATCTCTTTCACGAGGGAGTATGTGCCCGTATCGTTTAACGCCTCTCCCTCCCTCCCTCCACACTTGAGGCGGGCAGGGACAGCTGCCGGAACCGGGGCTGGCGGGGGGAGCCGGGCCCCGGGATGGCCCCCACTGCCCCAGCCTTGGGCCGGTGGGTTGCCCCCCTCAGCTGTTCCAGTCAAACTGGGGGTGGAGGAGGGGGATTAACTCTGCCATGGGGGATGGTGAGCAGCGGGGAGAAGGGGGCAAGGCTGGGCAGGGCCAGTTGTTGTGCCCGTTTTAGGAAGCCCATCCTCCCTGTTCTCGGGGAGGAATCTGCTCCGTGACCGACGGGGACAGATGGGGAGCTGCCCGGACAGAGGCCGGCAGGCTCAGCCCACCGGCCCCGCGTGCCGGACATGTTACCGGACACCCCAGAGCCCACTGCTGATTCTTAGAAGACACAGTGTGGCTGGGACGGGGGAATGGGGCCGACCTCCCCATAGCAAATCACATGAAGTTTCACCCGTCGCTACACCGAACTGCAGCAGGTAGACGCTGGCCCAAAACCCGGGCTCCCAAAGAGTTAACAGCTCAAAACCACAAAAGATTCCCACTTTCCTCCAAAGGGCAGCAGTGATAAAACCCCTCCCTCTGAGGTTTCAAAACCAAGGATGTTACAGGGATCAAACCCGAGATGGGCTACACAAATTCCCCCCCCCCCCCCACCCCCCCATTTTAAATGCATACAGAGAGGGGGGTTTTGCACTTGTAATCTTTAACTTTTCTGTAGTGCTGCCACCAAACAGCCACCTCAGCCTACCTCTGGGGCAGCTGCCTTTCCATCGTTACTGATAATTTCCTCCCCCTCAGAAAGAATTAAGCTTAAGATTTATTTTATTTTTTTCCAAGAGGTTAAATACATGGATCATTATCTAGCACAATTTGCAGGTGTGGCACTTTGTAATTTAGTTAAGGGGTGCCTAATCCGCAGCCCTCCGACCCACCCTGCCCGGCCAGACAGTTCTTGGCTCGTCCTCTGCTCCCATTGCCCTTTCTTTCTGAGACGCCTCGGAAAAGGACAGCTAGAAGCTGGGTGAGTGGTTACAGCAGCTGCCGCCCGCTCTCATCATCTTTCCTAGGGCCACGGGGCCGCTTCTTCCTTACAAAAGGAGCATGGCCAATTTGGGGAGTATAAAGCATGACATTTTCTACATCATATAAAAAAAAAAAAGTTTCTATAGCCATTGTTTCTCTGTGAAGATTTGCACAGAGAGAGAAATTAATTGCCCATAAATGGGAAAGCAGCTATGCTTCTAGATCTCTTCACTGGGGAAAAAAGATGAGGCTCCCACAATGAACTTTCAGCTCATTCTGCCTTTGGCAAGTTTATTTCACCCCAGACCCAAACTAACTTTCTGGAGCTTACGTTATGCGTCCTCCTCCTCACCTTCAAGGGGGCTGTTCAGCCACCTCTCAGCACTCCCCCTGCAAGCCCAGCTCTCGGACACAGTATCTGGCTTCCTCTGAAAGACCAATACTTTTTTTTTTTTCCTTCTCCTTTCTGTAACTACACGTTCAATAGGAGCCTGCCCTTCATTCTTATGCATAGCTCGTTACTATGCGCTCAGGCAATTTAGTATCTCCAATAACATCTTTTTATGAAAACGCATTAATTTATAAAAACCCAAAGTCTTTTCCACAGCCTGTTTTCACTACTCCATATTACTGCCCCAGGTTTTAAAACCAAATCCCTAACTAAGTTAAAAACCTTACATTTATTTCACAATCCAATTCTTGCCATTTCCAACCAGGCCTCAGGGGAATAAAATGTTTCCAAATCCTAGTGCAGATATCTTTACTATCTATAAATAACCATCAAATGGGCAAAACAAAACAAGGAGGGGGAGCAGGGAGCACCACCTAAGCTCCTCTGTTGTTTAACTACAGATCCAGACAGAACTGCCGTGCTTTAAAGTTTCTGATGCAGATTTAAATACTCTGCCTTAATCAGCATTAAGATACTTGGGTGACACTTCGGTAACAAAGCATCGCACCTCCAGCATCCCACAGAAAATTAAATTACAAAAACTAGTTTTAGACTTGTATGTGCCAAGATGGATACAGCAGGACTTTATTGACCAGTAATAAACTACTGAATTTTCTGCAAGGCTGGCCATAATGGCTGGTTCACTGCTGCACACTGACTTGCAACAAATATTAGTCAAATATAAGATGGCGCTGCACTCCATAATTTTATTTTGAGATAAAGGCCCAACTACATTACCATATAACCTGCTATGCACATGCATTTCCAGTAACACAAGTTAGGTAACTGTTATAAAATCATAGCCTTGTTCCTGCAAATGCTTACACATATGAATAATTTTAAAATTACAGAAGTATTAAGACTGGAAAAGACCTCCTGACACACACAATCAGATCAACTGCTATCATACAACATCATTGGATCTTTTCATAAAATTTATCATGTTACATCTTAGAACTGGGTTTTGCAGCTACACTTCCCCAGCAAAAAGGCTGCTCTAGAACAGCACTCCCCAGCAGCTGTGATCCGTGTTCGTCTCCAGCTTAGCGTTATTCCTGAGCAACTTCTGTTTATTCATTGTTCTTGTGCCAGTACCGACCTCTGGTTTAACCGTATTTTCTCTTTCCCTTACAATTAACAATTACGATCATGTATCCCCCCTCTACCCATCTAAACAAGTAGCTGTTCCAGTCTCTTGCCACATGACAGGCTTGCTATTCCCCAATCTCTAGCAGTCCTTTCTTGCACCTGATCTAGCCTGTGCTCATCTTTTTTTCTTTTTTTGAAGACATTACTCAGAACAACATTGTGAGCTCCTAATCCATTTCACAATTCCAGCACTAAACTGCATCTTTTCTAGCCTCATTAGTACTTTCCTCTGTTGTACCACATCAGATGCTGTAGGACCTGTCTACACTAAGACATGTCATCCCATTAGGAAAAATGCATGTTACCAAGTTAAGAAAATTGGTTATCTTACAAACAGATAGGCTGATATGGCACAACCCTATTTTGATGGATTTGTGTTGCCTTTTATCGCATTTTTCATTTGTGTACAAGCCTTTAATTAAGATTTTTCTGTCAGCATACAGCTGAGGTTGGACCAACAGGTCTGTTTACTCAGATCATCCCCGACCACCAATAGGGCTATTATGCTTCCTGTTCTCCAAACATATGATAGCACTCCTGATCCGATAGATTAAAACTTGTATCAGATCTGCACCTTCATGAACAGGTTCTTTCACTTTCAGGAATAGGCATCACCCTTCCCCAGGCAACCCTGCTCCCCAGCCCAGCCTGCACACACTAGGGTCTTTGAAATGTCCAACGTGGTTGCTTCTACAGTAGGTTCATGCCCATTACCCATCCTGCCCTTGCTCCCATGATCAACTCTACCTTCAACAGCAACAACAGAAAAGATCTGTTCGATTCTGCAATCACAACAAGAGCAACCTCATTAACCACCCTATCCCCAACACTAAGCGGCCCCTCATCTTCCCTTCTCTCTAACTGTATTTTGAGAAACTGTCGCCCATTTCCTTAGCAACATTTTCAAGGTTTAACTCAGCCTGATTTTTGGCAGTTCTCATTTTAGCCCTACTGACTTTAAAGGCACAGCAATCTCTGCTGATAATTTCTCTTTTGTATATTCTTGGTTTTGCACCTAACAGCCTTTATGAGGTGATTATGCCTCTAGTTAGGCTGAAGTTTCTTCTTACAAGTTTTTTTTCCCCCTTTACTTATATCATCAAGAACTTGTATCCAAAGTACCTCTAACCACAAAACAAAAAAACCCCAACAACAACAACTAAAACCCAAACCACACACTTCTACATTCAAGTCTAAGTTTTCAATCCAGCTCCCTGGCTTCATTAAATATTTTGCTTCATGTATCAAAGCTTGCATCATGATCACCCCATCCAAAGGTGGGGACATGGAGGCTTCTAACAGCTTGTTTTCCTGTAATAGTCATAGCACCAATAATTCACTCACTGTCTCAACAACAGGTGATGATGCTACAGTGACAAAATCTTTTGACCCTATTATTATTAGCAGCATTTGTCCTCCAAGCTGTATCTCAGAAATTAAAGTTTCTCATACTAATATTTATCTCTCTAATGGTACTGGGAATAATATCATTTCAGAACCTCATGTTTGTATCCGAATCCAATCCTATGAGGGATTACAGCAGACTCACAGTACTCCCTCTGGGACCTCTTTTAACATTCTTCCCCACAGCAAGTTTGACCAGAAACAGATCCTGCGTTATCGGTATTACACTTCTTTCTTCTTTACAGTCTACTGCATACAATACAGCCTATCACCTTTTACATCTACCCTATCTGAACCACACATAATCTTGAATGCATGTTAAAGCCATGATTACTATTCTTGCAGATTGATATTATCCCTGTAATATCCAGTTTCATGTTCTGCACCAGTAGCTCTGATTCCTCTACTTGTTATTTCTAATGCCAGAAGCCTGAAAAAAACCCTCATATGTTTGTGCACACAGCTCCCAGTTCCCTCAACTAAGAGTATCACCCATCTAGTTACTGCTGAATTTTATTATTCTTTTTATAACATTGCATTTTGTTGTTTTCCATCTCCTACTTACCCATCACTTTGCCTAGAGATACTGTTTTACATGCTACTGTAGCAGCATTTACCTAATTCTCCTCTTTCTGTGTACTAAGCAAGGCATGGAAATTATTCACGTTTTTCCCAACGTTCTCAAAACGCAGTATTTTGCTTCACATGCACTGCTCTCTCTGATGTCTGCAGACTGAGGAGCATTTTTGGAAAATGCAAGACCACAGCCCTGGGCTTTGCTTTCCCTGCTTTCTTCAGACTGCTTATAGCAAGCATGATAAGTCACAATTACAATTACAGCTGTAAGAACATAAGCTAGCCATAGTCTCCCTATGCTTGAAGTGCAGCCACGGTACTTCCAGACATGTTCCAGGTACATTTTTTTTTCTTAAATTGCTAAAAACTGTGGTACTGTGGGGACACAGCAATACAGCATGGAGCCTGAGATATTTCCACGCTGCACAGTCATTACACCACATTGATCTATACTAAGGAAATTACACCAACAGTTTCATTTTATAAACTGAATTTATAAAATCTTTAGTATAATTCTCTGTTCTCCAGACAAATGAATCCAAGCCTTATCTAGTTACTCCCACTAAAGAGCTCTTACCTCCGCTGATTCTAACTCTTCATCGCTAGAAGCCTGGCTGATGCTCTTCCTCTCACCCACCAAAAATGGCATCTTTAACAATTAGCCAATCACTACATCTGCTAAACTGGGTCATCAGGGATCTGATGAGCAGCTTACAATATGTCTCTGCTTTTTAAAGACTGATGTAAATGTAGGAAACATGCCAGCAAGCAAGGATGCATTTTCTGGCTGGGTATGTACTGATTTCCATAGCAGCTAAATAGATCAAGCGGCTCAGCCAGCTTGTACCGGTGTTAGACAAACAGCACACAGTACCAAGATTACATCTTCAGAGCTGCAAGAAATTCTCATTTTGCACCAAAGCAAGTCCCATGCATGTCCTGAGCACAAAGGTGGCTTTCGCTCACTCCAGGTGAGAATTTATACTGGAAAGTCATCAGTACTCTATAGGGCTACATTTTCTGGCCGTACTGCTTGTTTGGTTTGAGTAAGTATAACATTTTTCAAAAAGCTGCGTGGGGTTTTTTTTCTTCCCAGTTTTAATATAACCAACGACTAGAAAAATTACATATGGTCTAGGTGTTATTTTGACCCTGAAATCATTAGAGATTCAAGTGAGGAGGATATAAATGTAGGCAGAGCATACAGAGCACAGTAAGGCTCAGTATTCCAAAAATGGCAAGCAGAAGCAAAGATGATGACGACAAATAGGTGACTGCACAAATTGTTTTTCCTCGCATTTCAGAAACCTAGCAGTTTTACATAGGTGTCCTGATCTCAAGAGCAAGAAGATCTGGTGGTGGATCAGCTATGCAGGAGAGCAAATAACCAAGCCAGTGCGTTCTTTGCGAGTAAAACATGTTAAGCATGCAAATGCTGAAGATCAGGAACGAGATGCATTAAGCAGAAATGAAACCAGCAGTTCTGGGGGATGCGGAGTAGGAGCAGAAGCAAACGCAAGAGTGTTGGATTAGCGTAATAAAGACATCACAGGAAATAATTTGAATGTGTTGGTAAAGCCATAGGAGCCACTGCTTGCCTGAACCCGGTCCGATTAGTTAGTGCTAGGGATACCTCATGTTCATTAGGATTAATGTTCCTAAAACACATTAGCACAAATGAAATTACCAAAAATACACTTTGAATCCAAGGAAACTAAAATCCCTCTGGCAAAAGGCCTAAGAAGCCCAAAGCTAGACAAAGTAGTAAATACCAGGTTACATGTAGCAGAGAAGATAGCCCCATCACACTCACTGCTTCTGCCAAGGAAATACCTCAACCAGACAATGGAACCTCAGTCATTACACATTCCAGTTTTCACGGATAAAATCCACGATTTCAAGAAAATTTAAGAGAGAAAAATACCAAAGACAATATTTAATAAAATGGAAGCTCTGAAATAGCTCCTGGTCATGTCCTTTCCCCTCAAAGTCCTGGAGATCTCCCTTTTCACTCTTCTGCTGCAACACATTCCCCATTTGCAAGGCAATTTACTTACGAGTGATGGAGTTTGACTGCATCTGCCTCTACCGCTCTAAACACTCCCCACCCAAGTTCTGTAGTCCTGAAACTGATCTAAAATGGCTTAACAGCTAGGCACCGTGCACACTCTAAACGATGGGCGTAAGATACCTGCATCCTCTTACCACCCTCAGCTCTTCGCTGCACCATCTACGCGTAGCTATTAAATATTAATGGTTTGTCTAGACTGGAAAACTAGCACAGCTTTAAAACACAATTACAAATACAGAGCATTAAAGGACAGGTCAGAATTAAAAATAATTATTTCTTAAGTACCACTTATTTTCAAAGCGTCAACAAACTCTGCTTTAGGAAGGACATGGAAAATGGAAGCAGAGCAAGGATACCATGTCAGTCTGCTAAAGCAGAACATTGCAAGACCTTTGTTTGCTGGACAACTGGCTTTTTTTGTTTTGTTGAGCTTTCTTATAGCCATCCACTAGAACGGTAGCATTCGCAAACTCCAGAAACCTACAGACCAAAACAGAACTCGTGAAACCACAAGCCTGGATCTTCCTCAACCAGAAAGCAAGCTCTCTGAGTACATGACCTACACAGTTACAGCTGTCAAGAGAGACAGTAACTCTTGGTGAAATTGCCGGAGACTAGAAGACTCTTGATCCTGAAGTTAGATTTGTATAGGCAGAGTCTTCCCGAAGTTGGAAGTACAGATTCTGGCCACACAACTTCAGCTGCCAGACAAGGACCCGGAGTCAATTCAGGCAAAACTCAGATTGCCCAAAGTCTGTCTCTGAAATTACCACAAAGGAAAAATGTAAGGCAGCAATGAACACTCATCTAAAGTTTGAAAAATCCTCTGTCAAAAGACTGTGCTCCCAGAACTGAGTTTTTACGTGTGACACTAGCTAACGAGCTGGCTCCCAGGAAGGTAGCTTTAACAGAACAATAACTCACAAAAATATATTAGTGATTAAGTTGCAAAATAAAGCTGGCAGCAGTCTGAATATACCAGCAGCATAGAGAAGACACAACTTCAACTTTCATTTCTACCCCGACCCATTGCTTTACACGCATTACAAAACAGGTTTTAATTACACTAACTTGAAGAAACTCCAGCACACCTGAATATAACATGCAACGAGTCCAAAAGGAGCTTCTAAAACCAGACAGGCTCCATCGCCTTGGCTATTACCAGAGGCACAGTATAAAGGGGGAAAAGAAAGTATACACAGATTTTCCAGGGNGGCCTGGGCCTCCTTTCAAGGAGAACTCTAAGTGCTTGGCACTACTTCAGGAAGAAAGTAAGTGTACTTTTGGGCTAAGCCATTTGGCAACGAAGGCGATCGTAGCGCAGCTTTCTTTTGGGACCACTTGTATATGCACTGATCTTGGTAATGCTACACGTCCATCAGAATGCTTTTTGCCTGTTACATGAAAAACAAAAAGGTGTCCAGATGCAGAATTTCAACATCAAAGAAGAGAAGGAGTTTTCTCTTGGTAGTTTAGACATTACATGACAGCCACGCTGCCTTTCTATATTCCTTTGAGAACAGTGGAGAAAGAGGAAACAAAAAGAATAGCGTGGAGGCAGTTAGCCTTTCCTGCTAGATCTATGGGCTAGCACCTCCAGAACTTCAGTCAGAGAAAAGATTTGCCTGTTTTGTCTCTCATACTCCCATTTCGTTTCTCACTTAACAAGCAGCAGCAGTTCAATTAGCCGATCCTTAAGGGGACATGGGGAGATCCAAAAAAGAAAGACCTGACTCTTCCACGAAATACAGCAGCTTAAGCCTGAGCATTTCTCCAGATCTATGCTAAGCCTAGAAAAATTAAGGTTAATTCCTTAATTAAAGAACTATCTGCCTAAGAATAAATATTATTAAAAGTCACCAGATGGTAGTATCAGAGATACTCTCACCAACTATTTTTAATTGAATGAATCACAAACTAGGGCTGGACTACAATGGCGATTTCCCCCGTAGTGTAAGTATAGTTACACCGTTATCTCAGCCCCACCAGCAAGTTGCTGCGTGGCAGCCGCGGGGCCGTCGGTGACACCATGCACATTCCCAGTCTATCCCAGCAAACGTTCGTGGGATAAGCCACTTTCGCCGAGGGTTTGAGCTAACACGTTTTACCTCGCCTCTGCCTGGGGTGAAGGGAGCACATGATCAGCTATCGCAGAGAATTTCAGTACGTGGCCGTGTCTTACTCATCTAAGCTGACTGCTCGCTCCCTAACAGAGATGGTTTTTGGTATGGATTTTCCTCCCCACCTCGCCCCTCAGCTTATCAAATTGCTTCCACGTGACAAACTAAAATAGAAAAAGGTACTTGTTCCAAGTTAAAGAGTGTCCACACAATAAATTATGCTAGTATCGACTTAAATTTATCTCTACCTTAGAGTGGTATGGCTTCCCAGCTACACAAACAAAAGCAGAATTTGGGGAAAAGGTTTTCTCAGGCAGCATTTTGTTGTTCTGACACAGGAGCAAAGGCATTCCCTGTCCAACTTGGTTCAACCAGAATAGCAGAGCAGCTGCCCACACACTGTAGCCGTGCAAGCAAGAGACAAAACGTGTCAAAAATATTAAAGTAAACTTTTAATTGAATGGAAGTAAAAGAGAAATAAACAGGCAGCACAGTCTATGTGAGATAGCCGGGTCTAAGACTGCATTATTGGCAGGAACTGAGGAATGGGAGAACATCATGCAGGCAGGACCTTTAGCTGCCGCAACAGCAGGTCACCAAAAATCTCAGCAAATCATTTGGAAACAGTTTCAGCGTGGCAGTATACAGAATATGACACCTTCAGCCTAAATCTGCAAAGATAATTTCATGATAGAAGAATTACATCTGCCCATTAATCTCTGTAGGCCTCAGTTCAAAATCTTGCTCACCTGCTAAGCTTCAGATGAGGAATCCTGCTTTTTCCCCATTCCCATTTGGGG
>VYZV01034330.1:283062-294876 GCA_013401275.1 Pandion haliaetus
TCCCAAACTCAGGCAGCTCCAAAGAGATTCAAGAGCAAAATACCAGAAGTGCTGCAGTTAAGAGGTCGGTGCATTTGCTGAGTGCACAGAAAGGATCCAGAAATAGCACGCAAAGCTGAGGTTTGGCAAGAACGATGCAGTTTACCCTGAAAGAGGAAAGTTAGACAAGCTAAATGAATGGTGACAGCAGCAAGTCATGCTTTAATGTAGGGAGTGACCCCAGGGACTACTCTCGTTGGGGCAGAGGTGCTAGTTATTGCTGTGTCCCTCCTCCAGTGGTTTTAGTGAAGTTGAAGGCTGTGGTGGAGAACAGGAGAGGTACGCTGAAGTTTTGCCAGCTCTTAGGCAAGAAGCAGTCTCCACACCACACTCTGCCTCAGACTAAGACAAAAATAATAAAAGGCAGCAAACGCCTAGATTTTGTTTGGTTGGGGTTTTTTTGAAAACCTATCTATTTCTGAGAAAGCAAGAGTGATCAAAAATTCTGGAAGTCTTTTTATTCTATCACAGGGCCCCAAGACGTGGGCACAGAGGTCTGCTACGGGCACGTAAGCTGCTACCCACACTTCTCCCCAGAAGCCAAGAGGACAGAAGAAAGCCTGACACGGCCCAGTCCAAAGTCCTTTCCTGCAGGCTAGCGTCAACTCCCAGCAAGTTCTAAAACAAGCCACAGCAGCTGAAATCCCTGGACAACCACCACCAAGAGCTTTTTCCCGTTGCACCACCTGCATGATCAAGATACCTGCTCTTCTCAGCAGCTTTCTGTGACCTCAACAAAAAAAAATTTACACATGTTCATTCACCCCAGTTTGCCACTGTCTGCTTCCTCTGTCCCAAAACCAGGAAGCCATAAAAATGGTTACCTGGCTCCCATGAAAACCCTTATCTCGGTTTTCTGCCACAATCAAGAAATCTCCACCAAAGACTTGGCTCGTGTTCTCTGCACATCTCTCCAGTAATTCTGCAGTGGGGCTAATCTCAGCTCATGGCAACAGGACTACCAACACAAAAATTAACTGCAACCCCTTTGCACTATCAGCTTGGATATCAGCAGCACTTGAACTTCAGCCTCTACGGCTTTACATGTCTCTTAGCATGAATTTAAAAGAACCACTTATCTCAGGCTAGAGACTCGTGCATAGGCCAGAGTTAAAGTAGGGCAATACTTAAACTACATCTCAAGCTCACATTGTAATGAAGCAAAAGCTGCAACTTCAAGCTCTGAAGGGGCACAGCAGGCACACCTCCTGCAACCGCTCTGAATTATATAGCTTCTGAGAAACTTGTGTGAATCTTGAAAATTTCAAGTCTGCTACTGAACTGCCTCAGCAGGCACGTTGAGCTGCAGTATCCTCTTTCACGTACATTACGGGGTCCTCACTACAGTACTGGGGACGAGACCCTTTTCTGCAGCAGAGGAATGTGGTAGATGCGCAAACCCTGCAGGAAGCAAACTTCAGAATGGCAGATTGCCAAAGGTGTCTCTGGGCAAAATAAAGAAAAACTGTCACTGCCACCCAACTGCCCCAGCTTGTCTGCAACAGAAGAGAAAAATACGTAACTGCCATCAAGATGAAAACAAAGAAAATGATGGCCACGCAAAAAAAAAAAAAAAAAAAAAAAAAAANCCACGCTTTCTGCACATTCTGTTCCTGACTTACCTTCTTTACAATTATGGGACAGATCTAATAACAGCCCCTAGAAATCCAGCTGACACATTTTGATAGTTCACTGATTGCCCATATAGATCTAATTACCTCAGCCAGTCCACATGCCTAAAACCTCACGTGGGCATGGCCATTCCTCACGCCTTGCTCCGCCAGAGGTCTGGAGAGTGGAAGCAAGAGCAACGCTAGGATGATCAGACGTTTTTTGGAGCCACCAAGGTCAAAGTGTAGGGACAAGAAGAAGGGAAACAGCTGCTCTAGAGCTACAGACAACAGAATGCTGAAAAACCTAGAAAAATAATTAAACGAACTAATGAGCCATAGTTGGCAAAGGAACTACAGGTCAAGAAAGATACAATTCCTCAGTGGGGGGAGAAGTGAAGAAGGGGAGAAGCTCTCCCATGTCAGGGCAGAGAGGGACCAAGTTAGCAGCTTCATAGTGAAGCTGTGGCAAGGAGGGTCGAGAGAAAGGGATGTATCAAGGGGAGAGGCGATTTATTCTGCAGTTTCAGGGCTGGAATAAGCAGTAGAAGATGAACAAAAGGGAATGTCTGCGGTGGATCCAAACAGGAGACAGGGGTGGGATGGCAATGCCAGAGGGTTTGTTTTGTTATTGGGTTTGTTTGTTTTAAAAGGAAGTTAATAGAAAAACACCAGCAGCTTAAAATGCTCCAGGCATACAGCCTGCCACTCCTCCTAGGTTATGACAAAAATTCCCGCCCTGTAATGAGAAGGGCTTCTTGGGATCCAGCAGCCCTCCGACTCTTCACCCCCGACTGGGGGGCAGAGGGGGTTCCCATATCAGCGGCTCGGCAGTACGGAGCTCCCCGCACTCGCACCGGCCGCCTGCCCAATTCAGACCTGTAATCTCCCTCGACTTTGATTTAATGCAGCAATTACTGGTAATGTGGTTTGAAGGAGATAAATGCCCAGTACAGGGCTGGCTGGCACTGACGCTCATTCCGCTCATGATGCGAGAACAGTTTTAATTAAAATCCCCTTTATGATAAAGGAGCTGCTTGACTGGATGTTTCTGTGCAGCCCTGATACAGAGCCTCCTCCAAAGCGGATTAGAAATCAAAGTTTCCCCCTTCTCGCTACTGGCAACACACAGAAATAGGGAACACAGTCACCATGTCACCCCTCTGCAATTTCCTTAACCCTAGAACTGCTGGGAAAATGCCCACATTTGCCTAAAAGCAACTGCCACCTCCTATCATGGTTCTAAGTGTTTTCCAAAAACTAGGCACAAAGGCTGCTTTAATTAGAATAAATGCATCCAGAGAGCTCATCCTCTGTGATCCAAAACCGGTTTCCCCTCTATCTGGTTTAAAAGGGAATCAGCTTGGCTACTTCTATGGCAGACCCATCCCTACAGCCTGCATTCTGGCAAGGAGGAAAAATCAGACCTGTGGTGCTCTGCCAAGATGGTAGGAAGTCGGGATCTGGCCGAAAGGCTGGAAAAGCAGAAGCCTCTTCTGGGTGAGGCAGAGCAGCACCGACAGGGAAGAGGGAAGGAGCAGCACTGCAAGATAAAGGCATAAAATTTGGCAGAACGGTCAGGAACCCAGCACAGACATGTTCCAGAAATGATCTGTCAGCTCTTGATCAAGTTACAGCAAATGTAGGTGCAATTTTGGGTTGGTTTTCTCCTTTACAGTATAGGAAATACCAGAGATGAATACATTAAGCACAGCTAGTTTCTATTATTGCAAGTGCCAGGAGCAGATTGTCACAGTGAGAAATTGGCCTTGTGCATTACACAGAAAAGGCAGCGCTGGCTTTGGAGGCCTGCAGACAGTGCAATGTGAAGATAAAGAGCCTCAAGTCTGAATGTGCATTACTCCTCTCCTTAAGCCACTGAACACACGTAAACATAAAAAGGCTGATTTAAGCAGCTGAATTTCTCTGTGACCTTCAGAATATATCTGTGCACCATGGGACTACCCAAGCCTTGTCCCAGGACCCCCTCTTTTCAGAGAGTTTGCCCCATCGCCCTAGGAGTGGTCCATATTCCCTGACATGGTCTTCTCCTCCAAAGCCCTCGATGCCAGAGTCAATGGGATCCTGTTCCAAAAAATCTTTTTCTTTAAAATAAGAAAGCAATTTGAAAGTGGCTTTCATGTTCCATTATTCCCCACCCCCTTCAGACAGCACAGTATCAAACAATGGACAAAAAAAAGAAAAATCTTGGCAGAACCAGGAGGGATTCGGCACAACAGCGTGACTAGGTGACTCCACGGGAGTCTGAAGCAGCAGACACCGGACCACCAAAGGCTGATGTGGCACTGCTGCAATGGTGACACCAGCCTTCAGGAGCACCTTGGTCCTCAACAGGATGAATAAAGGTAAAAACACTAGGTCAGAGACAGCAACATGAAGATTTAATGCAGTTTTGCTGGTCCACAAGGGAAAAAGAAGAAACCAAAAAAGGCCTGGTATAATTAACAAGATTAAAGGGGATTTAGGATCAGGACAGAAAAGCAACAGGCCAGATTGATCCTTACAGGATTAAAGCTGGAATCCTACTAAGAGTCCAGTGGTTGAGAGATCAACGCAATGTAATGGGATTAAATCAACATCAGCTTTTGTTTTTACACAACTGAAACCCCAATGCCCGTGCTTCTACCGTTTTGGATAAGTGGTAGAAAAGTTGACTGGTACCTACAGACAACCGGTGTGCCAGTCAGCCAGGCACATCCCCCTTCAGCCCTCTCACAGGAGAAGAGCAATAGGTACTGCTGCTTTCAGAAACAAAGGACCAAAAAAAAAAAAAACCCAAAAAAAAACCCCACACAAAAAAAAAAAACCCACCCAAATGGTTTATAACAAATTGCTTAGTCAGTCAAGAAAGCTGACTGTTTACCAAAGACCATGTTCCAGCCAGCTCTAAATTAACTGGTATCAAGGGTGATGGGATCACCCCAGGACTGACGGATGAGAAAGGCAGGAAGACAGTCCCAGCTGCATTCAGCCATGCTGCCGATGGGCAATTGGATTTTGATATTGTCTTTTCCCAGAGAGGAACAAAGGACGCAGTATACTCTGCAGAACATATCAGCAAACACATTTAAGACAAATTGTCGCATATCCCCATTGCACAACAATATACAAGAATTACAAAAGTGAGAAAAGCCTCTTTCAGCATGTATCATTTGCATTACAGCTGGTGCAACACATGCAGGCCAGCTGCACCTCTATTCCCCTGCCCCAAAGTTTCCAAAGCTTGCCGGTAATTTGAGTTGGTAGTGGGGGGAAGGGAAAGAGGGAAACAGGACAAGGCACTCGGGTCTTTCTAGGTATGTATACTATTTTTAAAGTTTTTATTCTTGTAGGAGAGAAAAACACACATGTTTAAATGAGAGGGTATCCATCACTACCCTGCTCGGCTGAAGAGGGAGGGGGTGTTTATTGCACACCTGTTCGCAACAGCTAAACAGTTGCATTAGAGAGCAACACTCCCCCCCATGCAAGGAAAAAGCATTAAAGCATCTTGTATTTCTACAGCACTTCTAAGCCCTAAAGGTCTTTAAAAACAGCAGTTACACATACACTATATACACTCCAGCAAAGTTTTTGCTGCTGAAGAAAAATTTCCCCAACACTAAAATTTAAAAATGCAGATACTATCCGTTTCTTAAAAGATGTCACAATCAATAGCCTTACCTATGCTGAATGTGCTTCTCCTTTTCANTCCTCACTCAAGCAGCAGCCAAAATCTCAGTGTAATAAATCGGGGCGGGGGGCAGAATAGCTGAAACTACTGCTGGATCTAACAGGCCTGTGAGCAAAGCTACTCCGCAGTGTTACTGAGATGGTCCTGATGGAGCTACGTACCCCACTTATGCTGCCAAATAGGCTTTGCCAACTCCCCGAGAGATGCTTCGTCTTTACTCAGAAGGGTTCTCCATCCAATAGGTACATCATGGATGCAAGCAGACAGCACCACAGTGATTGAGGGTGGAATGAAAAAGGAGGCCGTTAAAGCAGAAATGAAAAGTTAAAAAATAGCAACAGGCAGATCACACTGCACATTTTCTATTTTCTAGCCACGTATACATATTCGAATTTCAGCATTTTTCTGCATTTAAACTTGTTTCAACACTAGATGATTTATAAATTATAAAGAAAGTACAGAGGAGTGTTCCAGTATGATCCCATGCCAGCTCCTTAAAGCACTATGAATAATAATCCCTAAGAATATCTAAAAAAATTGTCATCTGGTCAAAGTTATTTTCACTTCATCGTTGTCTTAATGTCCAAGATTCAATTAGAGCATTGTGTGGGGGACAGCATGTTTCATTTGAGGCAAGAGAAAAACTAACTGCCTTTGCCCTGGATTCAGCTACAGACCCAAGAACCATCTGGTAAAAAATGAGCCAGAGCATTGTGCAGGCAGTATATTAGTCATGAGACATAGGACTCTGAGAACAATGAAACCTAAATTTAAGGGTCAGAGGAGGGAAACTTAATTACTTCTTTAAGCTTCTTCACAGCTTTGAGGAATCTTTAACGCTTTCAGCAAGAAAATTTAGCACTGGAGGGCACAAAGCACATCCTCAATTGATTTCTTAATTTTCTGCATGCCTGTTTTTACTTCCAGCGTGGAACTATCTGCACTGGTCCATCAGCACAGCCAGCACAGCCTGCCTCTCCAATGCACAGCCACAGGATGCATCATATTGCCCTCGGTACAGAGTACCATCCAGAGCCACGGTACTGCAGATACAGACCGCAGATGTTCCTCCAAACTGACAACTCCCTAAAGGAAACATTTTGTCTGACCCCACAACCTGACTCAAACTCCTGCTGTACCCAGTAGCCCTCGCTGAAGGACGAAGGGATCTCTTCCAGCTAATCGCACAAGCCATCTAATCATACTTTTGGTTAACCGTACACACATACACAGCTGATATACCCTAGTGATTGCTTAGAGCTGTGGCAAAAAAGCCATCCCAATTCAGATCCACTCAAAGACCTTTCCTAGACCATCGCCGTAACCTTGGGGGTTAGAACAAGGGTAAAGTTCTGGCGCTGCTGGAATTAAGATTTGCAAGTAAGCACCATGGGAAGTGCAGGAAACACAGATGTTCAGTCTCAAATTGCTATTATCTGTACTCTTCCTCAAGCTTTCAGCTGGAAACCAGGAAGGCTGAGGTTTATTCTCTTCTTATTCTCTTACGGTTTATTCTCTTCCTTCCAAGATAAACAGGCTGTTTTGTGAAAAACTAACTGAAACAGGACCTGGTCCCTGTCAGTCTCCCAAGACTTGGACAGGCTTACAGCAAACAGAGTCCCCTGTGCTCAACCCTGTTTGGACAGGTGGGAATAGAGCAGTCAGGCAGAAGAGCCACTGGAGAAATTCACACCAACTCAGCCAGCCTACATCCCTCTAATTCTTTTGTTTAGACTCATCATGGAAGGAAATTCCTGAATGTGATGGCAATGTGCTGGGCATTGATTTTACCTGGTTTTATATTAATCAAATGTAGCCTACAGAATAGATCCTCCTGATTCTGAATCTCCCTTCTCTGAAGCCAGTACCTTAATTCAAAACGCCTTCTCTTTTTGAACTGCATGGGGCATTCTTGTCTCAGTAGTGACCTTGGCATCTTCTGGGATTACAGGCTTGCAGGAACACAGAACTGGAAAAGATCACCTGGATAGTCAACTCTAGTCCTCTAATAACACAGGCAGTCACATTATATAATGTCTTTCATAAACTCTTCTTTCTCCGTTTCCCAAATCTCCAAAGCCTGTATAAAACCCTAGATGCAAATAGATGCAAGTTGCTTTGTCACACTAACCCCCAGGGACGCAACGCAGACATCCCCAAACCAGCTGTGCACGGAACAGCTTGGGTGTGGAAGCAGTGTAACCATGTTCACTAGGTGCTGCACCAAAGCTAATAAAGCTTATCGAGCAGCAGAACTCACTATCTCAGTTGCAGTGCTGGACAAACATAACTATAGTACTTCTGGATTCAAGTTGCTACATATGCATGCCACAGTATGGCACCGTGGGGACTTACAGGCTGGGCAATCAGCTTACAGGCTACTAGCTCGGGGCTTTTTGCATGAGCTCCATTTTGATTTTCCAGGGCTTTCCTGCTCCAGAGCAAGAATCCAAAATCAGTGTTTATATTAACACAAAGTGCCTTTTACCATATTCACAGAAATTCATCCAGACCTGACCTCTAACATGCATTCAGGAAAACCTTCCTGCACTCTCACAGCCACAGTCTCCCACAGGCTACCACATCTTAACCTCTGTTAGCGTTGACCACACCGCCTGTGTACCATTTGCACGCAGCACCTGCACACTCTCCATCCCATCAGAGCTTCAGGTGATGGCTGACGTGTTTATTTGCCATTCCTACCAAACAGGTTCCAGCCAAAGACCTACAGGCACAGCCAGACCTCCCCAGCAATAGCTGCCCCAGGCTTGGCACCAGAACAGAGCAAGGAGGCCGTTTTCCCTGGATAGCCCCTTGCTTTGCTGCTATCAAACGCATACTTTGAAAACCACGCCATAATGACCATACTTTTCACTGGCAGTAGCTACCTCTCATGAAAAAAAAAAAACAAACCAAACAAATGATAGAAAGACATGGTGTGAGGAAGAGCACGTTGCTAAGGCCCAAGTTTGGCAGCAGAGTTGGGTTTCCAATCCCTTGGTGGTAAAGCTGATGAGCTCGAAGCCTAGAGGGAGAAATTATTCCCATGAATGCAAAGTGAGGCTTTTAAGTGACAAAAAGACAAGTAAAAGGCAGGTCAGGAAGAAAACCAAGAAAAAAATATTTTAAAATGAGCTTGGCAAGCTTACTAGCACTATTCTTGCTTGTATGGTAGATAATTAGTAGGTCTAGGTAAGATCTTCACTTTCACAAGGCTCTAGAGAAAGAAAATCATTTCTAGTTGCAATAAGCAGCCAGCCCTCTCACAAACACTCAGCATGTACTCTGTACATGGCTGCGAGAAATGAGGAAATTATCTATAGCCACTATAATCTGAGATCAGAGCGATGAATCCAGTGGTTTCCTACCAGAAGCCTAGCAACAGCATGGACGTCCCCTACCTTGGTCCCTCCTGCCTTTGATAGTTTCAGCTGTCTTTGAGCACAGGAGAAGGATGGTTGATAAATTGCTTGCTAGGGCTGCTGCCCCTTCCTTTCAACCTTTCTTGTAACAACAGACCTCCAACAAGGCAACATTCATACATGCAACTCTCAGAACACATCATGCTCTTTAGAAAACACTTGGAATGAAATGACTCTAGATTATATCTTATGACTCACAGTACACAAAGATTCATCTGCTCATAAATGAAAAAAATAGGGCTTTCTTATCCAGAAAAGGGTTGAACACTTTTCCCACACTCAAACCACTCTGCTCCCTGGCTGTTGCCAGCAGAACGCCTGCCCCTGTGTTGTCAGTACACACCTCCGTCCAAGCAAAGACCCCCTCACCCTCGTAGCCCAAATTACCCCACATCCCATCCAGAGAACTGATGACTAGGAGCCCTCTTGAACAATTCAGGAGCACAGACAGTTGCAAGCAAATGGGGATGAGTGAGGGAAGAGACAAAGGCAGATTTAGATGGTCCCCTACAAACAAAATACTCTTGTCTGCAAAACCAGAATTCCCTATATGCACCTCCCATCTGTAAGGCCAAGTACCCACCTTGAGTTTCAACACTGACCATCAGATGTATGCACTCAAATGGTTTGCCACATCAGAAAGACTATCATACCGTCTCTGCTTCAGAAAGACTTTATACAACTGCATCCTACACAATAAAAGTGTTAAGATAAGTAGTCTCTCTTGATATTTAATGGCACAGCTAGTCTGCCGCCTTCACTTCCCTCACAATGCCAAGCGTTAGGTCACCATGACAGGTATTTTAAGTTTCCCACTCTCCAGCTCTGCACAGCCCACAATCCCCTACAGTCTACAAGGCCCTTATTTAAGAGTATCCTGCAACAAGTTTCACCTGAGGGAACACAGTTCAGCAAGCAGGAATGTCAGTCCAAACCAAGGTTACACCATCACTTCATTTCAGAGACAGCATTATAGCCAGGGACTGTGATGTTGCAGGTAGCCTGTGCTTTTGGGTTCAGTATCCACACAATACTACAGCTGCAAAGGAAGGCACATTCTCCTTTTTACTTTATTATTTGTCAAATGTGACAGCATTCAATATTGCACAATCTCTTCAAGGAAGATAATTCTGTAACGTGCACCCCTGGGGGGGAGGAGGGGGAACATTATGGTTGCTGTGGGAACCTTAATTCTGGATTTCAGGACTTGCATATTTAAAACCTCAAATTTAACATTGCATTAATGTAGCTTCATGCATTGAATTAGGGAATGACTCAGTACAAATCTCTATGCATCTACTGAAGTCCTGATGTTCCAAGGACAAGAGGCATAGAACAGAAAAAACACAGCATGAGGAACAAGAAGGGAATGGGGGGGAAACCTGTGAGGAGGGAAGCAAGAAACCGGCACAGCCAAGGTACAGCAAACCCCACACCAAACCAGATCTGTCACTCGGGGCTCCTTGTTCTCACTGCTAAAGGTTATGTAGCCTGTCAGGATAAAAAGAGCTTAAAGCAGAAACACAAATGGGCATGGAGGAAAAGGTTCCTGAAAGGACCAAGGAGGGGAAGATTCCCCGAAAGTCACAGGGTAACTTGTACTGAGAAGGGAAAGATCATATCCAGATAGCACAAACTCACTAATTTTTTTTAATTATCATGGCACAATGCCCAGATGATGCCCTTAAAAACCCTTCAGCTATTCAAGCATTTAACACTCATTTCCCCCACTCCTCTGAAGTTCAACTGCAATGCAAGCACAGCAACAGTGCCGCCCAAAGTTTAGGGTGCAGGCAGAAGCAGCAGCCCACAGAGGGGTACTGGTCTTCATCTGTCGACAAGTGTCCCAAAACTCAACCCTCTTAAGAATCCAGGACAGCACTTCACCTTTTGGGCCAAAACCGGTCATTATGCAGGCTAACACCTCCGCTTTATACTGCAGTGCTCGTGCACACCTTGCCAGCGGGAAGAGGCGACATAGCAGGGCAATTCTCCTCCGCTCCCATACTCGCATCCTCCGTGTTTCAGCTGGATAAGGAACATCTCCATTGTTTACTGCTTATCTAAAATCAGCAGCAGCATGGCTGAATTACTTCTCCTCTTACCCCACCCACCAAATGAAGCACAAATCTTAGCCGAGCCATGGGGCCTGCCCAGCCCTACTTGCTAAAAACCAGCACCCCAATTTGGGGTCCTGCATGCCAGGCTGCGGGGAGGGGGGGAAGAGCGGAGAAGGTGGACGTGCCTGCCAGTGGGGCCTGCTGGACGAAATCAGGCAAGTGTGCATACCCCAGCGCAGAATCAAGTTACCCTGCAACAAAGATAGCGTGTGTATGTGCAAAGGAGGGAAGCAAAATCCTTCTGCCGGGGTTCCAAGGCTCGCTTTGTTACTAAAATAAACCAGTGTTTGTTCCTGGGAGTGATGGGAAGCCGGACTCTAAAAGCAGCAGCAGTGAGAGCCCCCACTTTCAGAGTTACAAACAGATTTAAAAAAAAAAACAAAACCAAAAACAAAAACCCACCACCAACAAAACAAACAAACTTGGGGACCGATTACTCTTCACCTCGTGTATCTAGGTAAGGAACCCAATGGCAAACTGCTGATCTCAAGGGTGCCCAGGAGCAGACAAAACTACACGTAGGTGACTAACTGAGCAGCCTAACAGCTGACTGCTACAGAGGAAATTCCAGTCCTTGCTCAAAGGCTGAAAATATATATGCTTTTATATATGCTTTTACTTTGCTTGCTGGATCTATATAACACTTTACACATGTTTTTCCTGACATTATTTTCCATACTCCACCAGAAACGCGAGTAACCCTGCCACTTCTGGAAAAACAACCTTGCATCCAACTTTTGTCAAAACAGCTTCTCCCCCCACCCCCAAAGCCCCAAATTGCAAAACTATCTATTTGCTCCCTGCTCCTCTCTTAACCTTCAGTGACTACAGACCCCTTTCAGGAGCACTCCTCCACTACCTGGGATTTCTCTCAGTAACACTAAAAACCCATAAAGCAGAGGCACATGGGAACAGTCTTATGCATGAAA
>VYZV01034330.1:294908-308128 GCA_013401275.1 Pandion haliaetus
TATATATATATATACAGGTCTCACAGATGGCAGACAGTGAGCAGCATTATACCAAAAATTGTGTCTCCGAGGCACCTGCCCAAAACTGTTCTCTCCAGAGGAACTTCTAGCCACAGGAGAAGCCTGCTTGATACCCAGTTAACAGTACTCGCTCTAAATATTATTTTTTACAAGGGAAAACTACAGCCCACTGTGTGCAGAGGCTGCAGAGAGCTAAGCCCAACGGTGAAGGCCACTCACGTTAGTTCAGAGCCCTTCAGCTTTCCATTCCTTATATGTGCAAAGTGTGCAAGCCCTCACACACGCTTCTCTACTCACCCAGAGGTACATCATGTTAGCCTGGGTCCTTCAAACCCAGCAGTGAGATGATCCAGCAACACAAGAGGTACTTCAGTAAGACTGTCGAGACCAAGGTTGGTGGTTTGTTTTGTGGGGTTTTTTTTTTTTTTTTTTTAAGGGAAAAAAAAAAAATCCAAACAGCTCAGTTTGAGGCTTAGAAAGCGTCTCGCCTCCTCCACCCCCCTCCTCCAGCTCTGGCTGCTCTGCGCTCTTCTCTCGCACTTAATCTCTCCCTGGGAGTTCCCAGCCCCGTGTGTCTGTACTGGCGTGCACAGCACACACTCTGCATTCGCCTCCAGGGAATTTCTCTCTGTCATTCTGCTTCTAAAAACACAATCTCGGCCTCACAAGATTCTTGCAAGAGGCAGGGATGGGTGGGGTTAGTAATAAATGCAGCCCGGCTCCCAGCGCCGGAACGTGCTTACTTTAGAAAAGGGATCTTTAGACTTCAATGAGGCAGCGTGTTGTCCTCCAAAGTCACTGGGGGTGAGGGCCCATTCCCCCCCACCCGCTCACTGCTTCCCCAGGAACCATCCGCAGATGCAGGAGCCATGCACGGTGCCATAGGCAGGTTCTGCACATCTTCATCTACCCCATTAGTCAACACCCCGAATTTGGTCACATTTCAGTAGCTGTATTTAATCATTAACCACTGACAGGCGACAAGGAGCACAACTACAGGGATCCTGAAGCTAAGGAAAAAACCTGTGGTGCGCCAGCCACCCTGGAGCTCTCGCAGGAGAAACAACCACTGTCGGCGAGAGCTGGGGAAAAGAAACGACTCACAGATAAAGGGGTTAATCTGCTTTCGCAGGTGGCTCTGCATGAGTATTTTACAGACCTGCATATTGCCAAAGGGAAAGCAGCAGCTGGCTCGGGTTCCTCCGAGTATATCGGGTTCCCACTTGCCCAGAGGCAGCTTCCCCCCAAGTCTAACTGGGGCGAGCGCCCTCGCAGCCTTGTGCTCCCAGCCTGCTCCAATTTCAGGTTTGCAAAGCTCTGCTGGTGGGGCGGCAGCCCCAGCAAAGGCGCGCTGAGCAAAAGACACTCTCGCCCCAGCTACCTCGACAAGCTCCAGCAAGCCCTTCCCCGTACGAGTGAATCCTCATCCCATCCCCCATGCCCTATGCCACAGGACAAGTGTCACCTCTCATCTCATTAATCAGTTAAACTGCTCTTCCAAACTAGGAAAACGGGTTTCTCGCCCCCTTCCCACCTCGAAATGAAGAATCGACTTCCCTTGCTGGGTTCCAAATGCCAAGTTAAAATTGGCCTCTTCTCAAATGGGGGAAAAACAAAACAAAACAAAAAGAAGCATGTTTTCATTGAGGCCCTGGTCTCCTTGGAAATGAGTTTTCAAGAAATATTTTTATCTCAGCTAAGGATATAGAAATGGTGCTCTTTCACATATCACCTCTACTCCCTTTACTTACAGATTTCTTAAACGCAATCCAGCAGGCTCGGAGCAAAGCAAGCAGCCATGAGGCCTGCCGCGCGCGCTCCACCTCCAAGTCCAGCCCTGTCTACGTGGGGCGACAAATGGATGCGGCGCCCATCGCAGCGAGCACAGACATCCCAGCCGTGCGCCGCACTCCCCAGGCTCTCCTCGCCTTCAGCAAGCCGCAAACGTGGGCCAGGCTTGTCCCAGGTACAGGCGCAAACACATGGGATGCCTACGGGCTCTAAGGAAATACATGACTGTTGTTGCAGTCCCACGTAAAAATCTGGAGAAAAGGTTTATCATCGTGACCATATAGCAGCAACGGGGATGTGCTCGTTAAGAGACAGGCAGGACACCCCTTGGCTTTCCAGCCAGGAAAACCCAAGCCCTGCCGCTCAGGGGAAGGAGCAGGAGCCCCGGTTCAGGAAGCTCAGATGTCACGGGGTTGTTCAACTACGGCAGCTCTCAGGCCTCCCATCTGCTCTCACCTTCTGGCTCGATGGGTCAGGTCAACAGGGTGAAAAGCAACGTTCCTAAAAATCACTTACTACACCAAAGCCTGTGCACCACAGTCTCCAAAGAGCAAAGCATGTGATCCATAAACCTGTTCGCAAATGCTCCAAGAGGGGTGAAACAGCAGCAATGCTGATATTTGCATCACAGTTAGACACTTCAGTTACGCTTCAGCAGTAGGATCACACCAGCAGTAGCTCCTAGTTCAGCCAGCCTGCAGACGCAGGCAGACACTTCTGCATCACATAACCTTGATGGCATTTTCAAGGTTTTCTTCCAATTCAAAATCCCGATCAAAAAATTATCTATCATCTTAATGAAAGCTGAGATTCCTTGTGTGCAGAGGAGAAAGTGAGAAGACACGTGGACTAGGTGAGCAAACCCAAATAAATCCTATTTCATGTGTATTTCCACAAAAGACTTAAAAAGGATGAGTGCTTAAAATGATGCTGAAGAGTGACCGACAAGCTCCTTAATTAAAAAGGAAAAAAAAAAATTATCCCCTTCTTCCCCAGGCTCTCTCATCCACTTTAGGCCATAGGAGAAAAAAGAAAAACTTTCAGAATAAGGCTGTTCCTTAATTTCAACAACTGAGATTCATTACAAGTCACCCCAGCAAATCCACAGTTGGACAGGTCACATTCAACCTCCGAAGCAAAACAAGACCTACGAACCCTCCTCAAATCATCCAAATACTGGCTCAAAATTCATTTGCCACTGTTGCTACTAGGCCATCACCTCTCCATGGAAAGTATACGGGAAGGTTACTGAGTGCAGCAGACTTCTGGTGACGAAATACCCTCGACCTGGAGCACTTTTTGAGGAACCGCAAAAGCAGGTTTCTCAATGCTCAGTATTCTCAAGCAGCGAGAGAAGTACCCATCCGTTAAGGAAATGATGCTGTGGGATGCCTCTAGAGACACCACCGCTCTGATTCAACAGAGCTGCTGCTGCCCAGAGGTTCAAACCAACACTAAGAATACAAAGTGCATGCCCAAGACTATCCACAGTTACAGACAGTACTGGTGGCAGCGTGGTAACCGTGTTAGCCTCAGATTGTGAGCAAATAAAAGATTTACTGGGCCGATATCATTATGTGGGGGGAACATGAACTAGGTGAGCTGTTAGGCCTTCTTTAAGCTTTTACATAGATTTTCAACTACATTAGCTGGTATGTAAATGATATCAATAGAAGATGGTATTTTTTCTGGAAAATTTACCCTAAGAAAACACAAAATATTCCGTAAGTAGCAAAAGGACAACAGTATGTTAGTGAGTCTAATTCCAGAAAAACAAAGATAGACATGACTGAGACTAGCTTCTAAAACAGGTAGCTAGGATCCTCTGCAAATGCTTTGTCTTAATGCTAACAACGGTGCTTTACAGGATATGTGTCAGGGAACTTGGAAGGCTGCTGTGTGTGGAAATACACATGATCTCTTAGGGATACTTCCTGTCTCAAAAAGGATTAAAAGCAGAAAGAAAAAGATTTTAACATTTATATATACCAAGCTAAGAGAAAAATGTTCAGAGAGCTGCAGCCTAGTGAAACATTGGTCCCTCTGATGGGAGGCTGTTGTGTAAATCAAAGTGAAAGGGGAAGAAAGCAGTCTGCAAATACATTAATGCTTGTGAGGGAGGTAGGGAAGGTCTTAGCAAGCAACAAAAGGGGAAAGAGAAAAAAGGGAGCAAGTAACCACCTAATTAATATTATATCAAGGTATTTGTCAAAATAAGAGGCACTAGTAAAACAGAGAAAAATTCTGCCTGCTTTCTACCAGTATCAAAAGCCTTAATTACATAGAAGAAGAATTGTGGCTGCTCGGTTAAGTGCATAAATTCAACCCAAAAATACTGCTGGTATATACGTTTCAAATAAGCCAAATGCCTAAAAAAAAAAAAAAAATTATAAAAAGTTGTAGCCTATTTAGGAAAGATCTGAGTGGGCAAATGGGGAATAGGTATGGCACAGTTTCAAACTGACGTTATCTGTTTCTAGCTGATTGTGTCTCAGAGGCATATGATTTCAAATGCTCGTGGATTAACATTCTAGCAGATAAAGCTCAAGACAGGGTACAAGCTGGTGTGTCTGCTACACACTACTGAAATCACATTAGATAGCACGCAGGATGAGTGGCTAGCTAAGCACCTCTTCATAACAGAGGGAAAAACCCATCTGATCACCAGGAATTTCAAATGTAACAACATTCGCAGGAGGCGTCGGGGGGCTAATGCCAAAGAACACCCTCAAAATTTCTAAATTACAGAAAACAATTTCTTAGTTCAAGAAGTGTTACACTGAAAACGAGCAATTCCATATTAGATCCCATCTTGACAGAAAAGAGCAATCAATCGTAAAAATCGAAATTAGCAGTAACTTAGGTGAAAATGATTGTGACAATTGCATTTGGATACATGGAAGGAGAACAGACACCAAACCAGTGTATCTACGCACATACTCAGCGCTTGAGTGGGACCAGAGGTACATTGGCATATTTTTCCTGGACAGACAGACTGCTTGTTGGGCTTCCCTGTCACATCCCCACAACTGAACACTTGTATGTATTTTAGCAGTTGAAAAAAAAAGAAAAGCCGAGAGAAGGAAATGGAAAGGAAATTAGGAAAGGGGAAAATGCAATTTACAAGGGAATCCTAACAACAGGAGGCAAAATCCACAGCCAGAGCTGGAAGACGACAATGAGTTTTTCAAGGCTTCTCAGGAAGAGCAACCCCAGCAATTGCCTTCACCTGCTACTACAGGGGAACGGTAGAAACATCCCCAATACTGAAGAAAAAACTAAAGCATTCAATACGTATTTCTGTTCTATATTTGGAGAAGAGTCAGCTGTTGCAGTCTGTGATAACGAAATGCTTTCCATTCCAGCAGTAACTAAGGAAGATGTTCCAACAGCTACCCAACAAACAGCACTGTCGTCCTCTTACGTAGCTTGAGCTTACAAAACAGAAGGGATGTAACCAGATAACAAGGGGGTTTTAATCAAACTACAGCCGTGAACGTATTCAGATGTGGACACTCAGGAAGGCCTGCAGTCTGCATCAGACTGCGTGACCTGCACTTGCAGCTCCAACAAGCCCTAACCACAGTACTAACATTAAACCTGCTGTAAGGCCAAAAGTACAACTGTGATGGAATGACACCCCCAAATGCAGGTGTTTGTTGGAGTCCATCTTATTAAAGCCCTGCTGCTGTTAGCTAAGCTCGGCCAAAAGATTACACCTCTGTCAACACCAGAAGACTGCATCAGGAAAGCAGTGCTACCGGTGAAGCCACCAATACCAATTTTCACAGCATCTGAGTTTTCCTAGAAGCATCCAGGTTGGAACTCTTCCAGTAATGAGAGCTAAAATAACATCCCAATGCTGATCAAAGCGAAAAACGAAGTGGGGTCTGATAACAGGAGGTTTGCAGAACAAAGATGCAGGTGGAAGGCCTCAGGTAGGGGAGCGCAAATTAAACTGTGCACCTGAATGCATCTGGGAGAGCGTTCCGATACATGAATGAAAAATACTGATCACAAAAATGTCTTCTCCTGATGTTTAATAAGGCTCCCTGGCAACCTCTGCTGTAAAACAAAACCATAAAATAGTTTTTAAAAACAGCCTGAACTCTAAAATAAGATTAAATTCTTTTATGGTTAATAAGTGATATCGAATCTATGAGTTCCTCTTCACTGTGCCATCTTCCTTGGCTGAAAAGTGGGAGGGGTGGTAGTCTGAGGTTGGGGCAGGTTGAAGAGGGAATGTTCATTTCAAGCCAAAGGAAAACAGTTGCACGCTCAGCCAAGACCCAGACCGAGCTTTCACATTTTGTGCAGAAGCTGGATTCAGACTGAGGATGAAGACTTGATCATTGTCTCACCATGATAAACACTTCAAGAACCATCTACGAAAGGTCTGACTGTAGATGGGAAGGGAGATGTGCTCTGTGGTGCTCAGAGGGAAGTTTCTCCATCTCAATGGCTGCTTTCCATAGCTTATCTGACTCCAGCAGAACATCCCGGCAAGAGAACAAGGGAATCAGATTCACAGTAGTTGTGGGGTTTAGGCATGCCTTGTGTCTTGGGTTTTTGTTTGGTTTGGTTGGTTGGTTGGGTTTTGTTTTGTTTGCTGGGTGGTTGACTTTTTTAGAACAGAAGATTAGAGATGGGGCTGGGAGCTACCTGGGGAGAGGCACAGAAGGCAGCCCTGGGCACACATGCAGTTCCTATGGAGATAAGAGGATCTTCTTTGAGGTTGGTTTACTCCTTTGGGTGCCACTGGAGACTACCCTGGTGGCAGAGTACTGCTCATTTGCGAAGACTCCCTCTGCTCAGGATCCTGGCATTATCTCCGATTATCAGAATTTCTGAACCACAAGGCAGATTTCCTCTCAACATCCAAAAGGACTCCAGGAAGCCTCTTTCTGCATTATCCTGTTTGTGAAAGGAAGCAACAATACAAAGTGCATACAATAAATCACCCAGAAAAATACCACAATCCCTTTTAGATGTTTTGCCAAGCAAATAAGCCAAACATTGGCATATTACAAGAAAAAAAGCCATTTTGTTATAGAGCAGCCCATTTCATTACTGGAAAACTGGATTCCCTATTCTCTCTCCTGCAGGTATGGTTCAGCTACGCAGCAAGAGGCTTCTGAAAAGAGATTACTTATTTAAAAGCAGATTATCAAGGGCTAGTTTATCTTCCACAAAAAGCAGAAAGCCTGAAACAATAAAACACCTTGACATGCAAACAAAACCAACAATTTTCAGGGACTGTCCTGCTACTGACTTCACATAGTAATTAAATTTAAGTCCTTAAATAAACTCCAGAAGGTCTCAATTCACAGGCCTATTCAAATACGGGGTGGGGGGAACAGGCACCAAGAAAAGCTTTTTAGACTTTGTTTGGGATTTTCCTCTCCTCACAAGTATGCTCAAGAGCACCATTCTGGAAGGCATTGTCAATCCTTCAAGAGAACCGCAATAAGCTCAGTAACTAGGAAAGGTAATTTGTTGAAAATGTGTTCCCAGACAAAAATACACCTTTAAATTAAAACCAAGAACACCCACATCAACAAAACTAAATTGTGAAGCCAGTAAACATTCGAGAGCATGCAAACATTTAGATATAAGGCATTCTTACAGCTGCAGTATACTGGTTTGGGCATCCATCTGCAGAAACTAAATGGTGATGCAATGGCTCCCAGGATATACCAAACATGAGTTTGGGCAGCCAAGTGAGAATTTCCATGAATTACACCTGTCAGTCTTACCACGGCAGTTGGACATAGTCTTACCAAGCTTGCGATCCTTCAATACATTCTGAGAAGCTAGCAAGCTAAAGCTCTGCAGAAGGACAAGCATTGCTGCAGCTGTGTTGCCACCCCAGGCTTAATTTTCAAGCTCTATCTTCTCGATTCTGTATCACACCTGCATCGAGTCTGAAGTCCACACTGAATTGGCATATAGCAAATATATTTACATACTTGTAAGAAGGGATCAGAATAAACTCTAATGCTGGTATTTAAATCTTTGTTTTAAAAGTTTAGTTAACGAATAGCTGCCTTAATATCTTCACTAGCAACGACCAGAGAACGATTCCTTCAATTTTTCCATTAAGTAGGAGAAAGTATTAACACGGCATCAAACTCCAGCAAAAGTATATTTTTAGTGTCAAATCAGAAGTACAATATCCAGTTGAACTCATAAAGGGCAGAAAGATTCTCCATGCCCTAGACTTAGAGTGCTAAATAGGGTATTTATTTGGTTACAGATTTTGAAGAGGAAGTCATAAATATAAAAATGCAACTCAGCTCCTACATCAACACCTCATCTCTTTATAGTCCACAAGTGAAGCTATACCACAGGATAAATTGATGGCATCCAAGTGTTATCCTATTCAAGGTGCGAAACTGCAGGTGGCAAGAGAAAAAAATGCTTCCAATACCTCATCAATGGAGCTACAGCATCATTATACCATTTTTTGTCTTCATGCTTACGACGTCAAGTGGCTGTACCGCATCAGCAATTCATCAGCACGGCAACGACCCAGCAAATTAAGAAAGAATATGAAGATGGGAGTATTGCAACAGTGGGGAAAGGAGAAGACAGGGCATAGCTCTCTTCCCTGGACCTCACAGGGGTTTATTAATATGCTGAAACTTTGACTTAGGCCTGCTGCTGATAAAAGTGAATACAGACAGAGAACAATACCATCCTGCAGAAAGAGACTCCTTCTGGCTTGTTTGTGCAAAGGAAGGTTAACTATGTTAGCAAGTTATTCAGGAAGTAATGGATACCCTCTTGCCCTGAGCAAATTCCTTTTCAATAACAGTAGTAATTTCCTAGGCAATACAACTATATCAAGGTATAATGGCTACTATATTTATCTACAGAGACCCTGTACTGCTGGGATCCAATTTACTACAGCATAGAAAGCAGTTTACAAATCCTGGGATAGTAAAGATGCTAGAGACAGGAATAAAATTCTATCCTGTATCACTTAGTTTAAAGACTGGGATTTAACATCCCTTTTTAAGAGTACAAAATGCATTCTCTCCAACTTAGAAAGACTCAAAGACTAATAAACCCTAGTAGTAGACTGCAAATACACCTATGAGAGGGAAGAAAGCAGCTTAACAAGTACTACATAGTGCACATTTTTTATCCTTATTGTCACAGCTGCTTTATTTCTTCTTTTATTCAAATAACATTCTTTCATTTGACCCTTTGAGAAGAAAAATAATCCGTGACATTACCTAGAAGCCTTACATACCTAATGAAGACAAAATAGCTGAATGCCTGAAATATGGCTTAAGTATGAGAAATGGCACAAGTATATAATCAGCAAAGAAGAAAGGAATGACTCCAGCTAATGAAGAGGTAACACCGATAAACACTGAATGACATCTCCTGAGAAACAAGAAAACTAAACTGCTAAAAGACTTTGGTGGAACACAGCATCAACCTGTGATAAGTAAGGGTGGGTGGAAAGAGACCAAACACACATGTCAGGGGACTGCAGATACTTCCATTATGTAATGGTAGTAAGAAAATCCAGGCGATATCGCCATTAACAGAACTGAAAGCAAAATATTTCAACAGGGGTATTGGCAGTTGTCAAACCACATAAAGGAAAAGCAGACTGTTCAAATGTAAAAGGCATTAATAAAGCATAAGACAACAGGCATAAACAGATGTAAAATATAGAGGAAGATTTCTAGAGGACAGAAATGCTACTGGAAAAATTTAGTTATAGAATACAATATTCCCAACTTCAATTCACAATGATCAGCAAAGGTCAGTTGTCAGAATAGCAGTTCTGCTTCTGATCTCATTCTGAGCAAAACAGTCCTTAACCGTACCTGTGCCACCACCATCTAGCTGGATTATTCTCATGGTCAGAATAGCAGTTCTGCTTCTGATCTCGTTCTGAGCAAAACAGTCCTTAACCGTACCAGTGCCACCACCATCTAGCTGGATCGTTCTCATGGCTGCAACAAACAGCCCCCTCCATCTGACTGGTTCCTCGGGGAATTATGAGCGTAAGACAATTTAGAAAAGCGTGTGTATGTAAAGACTAGCTGCACTACTTGTTTCCTGCTTTATAAGCAAAAGATAATCAATTCTTCCAAGTCTTTTTAGTGTATATATTTAATATGGGACTTCCGAGAAAGCATGAGAATCGATACCTACCTATATCTTTTAACAAGGCATTTTGCCATTCTGCAGATCTCACATGCAGTGAGTACTGGAAACACCTGGAGTTTGTAACATGGGATGTTCCAACAAATTCAGATGTATTTCTTGGCGCTTGTGTCAACTGACGTACTTGAATCAGGAGGATTTTTGCTCTCAGGAACAGACCAGCTATAGGTCTGGTCTTCAGCATCACTGCAGTCTGTGGGGTACATACTGTGACCCTCAAACACCTTCAGCTGAGCATGTATTAAGGTTGTTCCACCTTCCCTTCTTTCCCCTACACCCTGCCATGACAAAAAAAAAAAACCAAAACCCACAGTACTATAAATTCCATTCTGATGCCTTTTCTGATCAAATCCTGGCAAAATTACTCTTCCATTAGAGACTGATTGCAACTTGCTTACTCTGCCTACCCCTTTCTAAGACAAACTGAATGAGTAGCAGCTCCCTGACATTTGGTTTAGATGAGATGAATGGTATGAAGTAACTACAGACAGACAACACGTGCAGTTATTGTGCCCTAGGTCCTATGCAATACATTCTCATCTTATCTTAATCCAAATTTAAGCTTTCAAGTGTAGCCATACCATCTGACAACTACTGTACCCGCTAGAGAAGCTACTCACTTTGATAACAAAGCAACCAGCAACAACAATATATTAAATTCTTCCCAAATTCCCAGAAAGCAACAGTGACCAGAACAATCTTTTTTCATCCTTGTGTGACCTGAAGAATGCATGTTTCCTTTCAGATAAAGGCCTTGCTATGGTTATCTAATGCTAATGTCACTACAAACTGGATTAGAGACGCCCAGAAACCTCGAAATATGTACATGGATAGTCAGCTGTATCCTAATTCTAAGTCTGAAGGAAATCAAATGCTCCAAATTGTGCCTAATGTAGTTAAGTTTGCCCTTTAGGTAGGATAGACCAGTAAGAACATATTACACAGTGATTAGATTAATTCTTGAGTGAAATTCAGAGGTCTGGCTCTATCTGTCTACTGTGCCGGTATATTTCAAATTATTTCAGAGACTATCACTCTTCCCGTGCTCTGCTCCACAGCAGCAGCTGCTCAAGAAATACAGCAGTTCTCTGTCTGGGGTGAAGTTGGCAGCAACTGGGGACAACGCTGCTGTCAAGAGTTCAGCCTCCCAGTTCTGAAATGCCATTCTACTGGAAATACCAAAGAGCCTAAATCCAGCTACATATACCGCAGGATGTAAAATATCTCTATCTCAGCTTTCAACAGAAAGCTCCGGAGTCTCATGACATTTACTCCTTTGGCCCCTGTCAGTCTTTCTCCAGACCCTGCAAAGGATTGGAGCTAGCTGCCATAAATGGTTGGAAAACAAGATGTCCTCCAAGCACTTGGAATTGAGGAGCACTGTTTTAGCTTAGGGAGACCATGGCAAGGTGCCAGGGTGACAGGTGCCCCAGAAACAGAGATGACGATCAAACTGTTGCCAGCGTTAGCCACTGCTGTCCTCTTGACTTGTAAGGAAGCGTAGCCCATGCTCTGCAGGTGTATCAGGAACAATGGACCAGAAAAGGCGAGGATGTGTTTGCTGGCAGTACCTGAAGTCTCTCCTCAATAAAATCCAAGCATGGAGGCATTTCAACGGGTCTCATCAGATACAATCCTACTGGTAAACCTTTATTAGGCCTGGTAGCAAGCACAGCTCAGGGCTGCTGTGACATCAAAGCGCAGCTCATCGCAATCCACAGGCACCAGAAGAGTTAAAAACGCAGATTCCTGCTAAAACTGCCAAGAGCTACAAACCTTCTCCTGTGTGGGCGGCAGCAGCAACTAAATCCACTCCCCAACAATTGGCTGGCCTGCAGAAAGAGAGGCGGGAAGAGAAGGTCATGGGGGACAGCCCCCCCAAGTAAATAGCAGCACAGCATCTGCTCAGGTTTTCAGCTAAAATCAGTGAGACAGTTCTCTTCATTTTATCACCAGCCTCTCGAGACAGCAGCCTCTGACCTTTATCAGGAAGAGCACCCCTGTCCTCTAATCACAGACTTCCTGGAAATTGCAATCTAGCCAGAAATTAATACAGAATGGAGAAGAAAAAAAAGAAAAAAAAAAGAAGCTTCATAACATCAAATTACCACTGCAAGATTTTTAAATCCCCACCAAAATGGCAGAAGAATTCAAGCATGTTCTCACAAGCCATCTTGTTCCCACTAGCATTATTTAACAGTACTTATTCAAAAGATTTTCTCACCTCTCCCACCACCAAAAAAATCCCTCCCCCCCCCCCCCANGCTTCTTGCTGTGAAAGCTTCAACACAGGTGTGCAGAGCATGACCTGGGCAGAATTACATGTGCCATTTCCACTGGGAAATCTAAGACACTTATTAAGCCAGGACAGTGCCGATTAATCTACTAATGGAATGAATCAAATGTGTGTTCCTGGCCCTTTCCCTTTCACATCCCAAAGCCTCGGGGGAGCTGAAACCATCTGGCAAATGCCTGCCCCAAGCAACATTATGCTACTGCTGGAAATACCTCTCCCTTAATATTGAGAAGAATGAAACCATCTTCTATCCACCAGCTATTCTCAGGAGCATCTGCGTAGCTTGCTGAGGCACTCTGCTTGCACGCAGCATCCTTCCCCAGCCAATGCAGAGCTGCTCACTTACCATGCAGGAGAAGTCAGCAGAACAGAAAGCAATCCCATTCATTTACTCAGGGTCCTGCTGAAGTGGCCGGCACGAGCGGGGCGGTGAAGCAGTTACTGTACGTACTCAGCGTGACACACACGGGCTGCCCTCCCACAGCAGATCCCAACTGCAGGCAGGCAGAAGCACACTCCCTGCCCAGACTGTGCAAATGCTCCTGCTCAATTCTCTCAATCCTGTCTTCATGCAAGGGCAGTTGCAGGTAGGGTAGCAAGGAGGTGTTTGTTTAATTAAAAAAAAGAAAAAAAAAAAATCTCTCCTGTAAGCACGCCCGAAATGGAGATCTGGCCAGAGAGCTTAAAAGGGAAATCAAGATATCAAACAGCTCCAAGGTTCATACATGACCCATGTTATTACTGTGAGACAGAGAGAAGGACTGACTCAGAGATGCTGAACAACCCGCACCCTTTGAGTAATAAGCAAGCTCAGGAAGAAATAGAGCTATGAGGCAGCTGTCACAAAGCAAGGATCTCTGGCGCTTTTAAGATCATACAGGAGCAGAGGAGCCTCCTATCAATTTAGATGCACAAAAAAAAA
>VYZV01034330.1:308146-318964 GCA_013401275.1 Pandion haliaetus
AAAAAAAAAAAAAAAGAGAGAGAAAGGCCCAAGACAACAGCAGTCATACACTGTGGAATTACGTAGACGGTAACGACTGGTTTTTGAATGTCACGGAAGAATGCAAGTACAGGGCAGGGGAGACAAGAGGTCCTCCGTGCTCAGAGGCAACACAGAGCATGTTTAGACAACCATCCATCAGGAACTGCCTGACTTGTTTTTACAGACTCCTAGAAACAGGAACTCCAGTCCCCTAAATTACTGTTCCGGTGCTTCACTACACTGAATCAGAAAATGTTGGTTTACCCCATAATATCCAATTTAAGCCTTCCTTGATGCAAATTAAGCTGCCTTCAATGGACATTGTAAATAATCAATCTCCATTCTCTATACTTCTCTACTCTTTCTTTTTTTAAAGAACAAACAAGCTCAGTATTTTCCTCCTATGTCAGGCTCTCTGAGCTTCTCTTTCTTGTTCTTCCCTGGACTTTTTTCAGATTCTGCCTGTGTCTTTCCTGAAGTGCCTAAAACTAGGTACAGTGCTCTGCTCACTGAGCTCTGAAAAATAACTACCTTCTGCAGTTACTTGACACACCTGGAAATGCATTCCAGGTTTTCAGGATCACAAAAAACAGCACCACATACTCCAATTTGTTTTCTCCTATTACCCCAGATCTTTCCCTTCGATATTACCGCTTAGCCAGCTATTCTCCATTTTATACTGCATATACAGTTCCTTTTGTTAATATGGCTTAGTTTTGTTTAATTTCACATTGTTGGATTTCAGGCCATTTCTGCAATTTAGTGTGATCTTTCTGACATCTAATCCTACCTTCCAAAGGCTGCCAGCCCCCCACATACATATATTCAGTCACTATTTCATTACCCTGATGTTTGATGAACAGTACAGAAGAGCAGAGCAGCCAGGGCAGACCATGTCAAGACTCCAAATCACACACCCAGAGAAAAGCGTGACATAATTACTCTAAATACTGTTTTCTAATGAGGTGCTCAGCTCCTTCTAAATTTCACCTTTCATTTGCCTAGTTTATGTAAAGGTCATGCAGGACTAGGTCCAAAGCCAGTTGCTTTCTCCATCTGCCAGGCCTGCTGCCATGTCAGAGGATAAAATTAAATCAATCTGACATGATTGGTCCTTAAAAATTAGCAATGCATGTCTGTTGTTGCCTTAATTTCCTTTAGTAAAATATTTGACCATAAGCATCTGGTCTTTTTCAGCATCTTTCCAGGTTCTGTAACTACACTGACCAGTTGTATATCTTGCAATCCCTAGCCTCCTTTAAAAAAAAAAAAAAAAAAAAAAAAGAGGACGGAAGAATACTATTTATTCACACACACGCACTCTCCCTTCATTCACTTGAAAGCTGTGAGATTTCATCGTACGCCGAATATACACTGGAGACAACCGACTCGAGCACAGCCTGTACCGGCCTGAAGGAGGACATCCCTGAACCCTCACCGTAAGCGTGCGTCCATCTTGCACTGCCCTCTGAGCAGAAGCAGTGCTGTGCAGCACATGTGCCTTTTGATAAAACGAGCTCGGGCCAGGAGCCCGCTCAGGCAGGGAAAGCGCTGGGGGTTGCCTGCTCAGGCTCCCCTCTAAAAGCAACTCTGCTACCAGCGCTCCTCAAACATCCCTCCTGTACTTCCCCCCCTGCTCACCCCCCAGACATTTGGGAACAGAGCAAAGACTTGCATTACGAAACCCTCTTCCTCCGCGCCTCTTCGAAGAATCAAATGCCTAAGCAGGCCCCGTGGAGGGGCTGCAAGGCCCGTCTCAGCCCTCCCTGGATCCTCCCCGTGCTGGGTGCAGGCAGCGACCCGTCCTCGAAACAAAACTTCCCTCGTCGAGCACGGCCGTTCCGCAACCTGAAGGGCGGTCACCCCCAAAGCTCTGCGGGCGGCAAGAGGCCGAACCCTCTTCCCGCTCTCTCCCTGCGCCCTCAGCCCTTCCCGGCCACGGCCTCTCACGCCAGGGGACAACCCAAGAGGCAGGCTGTGGGGAGGGAGGAGAGGCGGCCGGGCCCCAGCTCCGGCGGGGCGGGGCGGCGAGCGCTGGCCGTGCGCCGGCTGCCCTCTCCTGGCAGCCCGCCGTCAGAGCGGCCCCGGGCCCACACTGACCCTCCGCACCACCACCTCCACCCCGCCTCCTCCTCCTCGGCCTCCTCCTCCTCCCCGGTTAGGCAGCAGGGCAGGGCGCGAAGGCCGCCAGCGAAGGCCCGAGCCCGCTGCCGCGCTGCAGCAGAGCGTTCCGAAGGGCCGGCGGCCGTGCGGTTACAGGGATCTAGAAATAACCTTTGCAAAGGTATTATAGTCCTTCGGGGGGGGGCGGGGACGGGACACAAAGGAAAAAAAAAAATATACTAAATGCACACAAACTACTTACATTTTCTTCTGGTGTTTTGTTCCATTTGGCTTTTTTTTTTTTTCTTCCAGTTGAGACGAAAATCCTCACCCACCCCATGACTACAGCTCTGTAAGCCGAGGACCCCAAGCCCCCCTCACCCGAGAGCTTTAAAACCACTTCGGTTTCAAGTGAGCTGTGCACAAAGAACTTTTTCCCCATAAAACATATCTAAAGCGGGGGAATCGTTGCCACAGGATGTTGCAGATGCCAAAGATTTAGACGGCCTCAAAAACCATTTAGACAAATTCCACAAAGAAAAAAAAAATATCTATCATGGGATATTTTAAAAAGAAAAAAAAAAAAATCTATGGCCAGGAAATCCCAAAGCCACGGGATTGCTTCAAGAGTACAGAAGAGGGGAAGTATCACAAAATCTTGGCGCTGCTCCCTCTCCTTTAAGTACTTGCTATTAGACACTGTCAAAGCCAGAACACTGGAAGGCAGGGACCTTCTGTCTGACCCAGAATAGCCGCATTCATGTCCTCAGTAGGATACAGTATCCATCAACAGGCTGCTTTCTCTACATCGTTTGGTTTTGGTCCTCCAACCGATCAGTTTACAGACTACTTCTAAACACGTGCCACACTCTCTAGCACTCATATGATCATTCAGAAGGGGAAATCTAAACAAGATGCTGTCCCTCTTGCCAAAATAACCGAGGGGCTTGGGAGTCTCCAAGACTCTTGCAGACATCGGGTAACACTTCAACGGTCAAAATGTACATCGCAGGAGAAAAAGTGGTCTCCTGGTCCTCTCCCAGGGATGACTCAAACCTCCTCTTTAACCCCAAGCAGAGATGAGAAATTGCTTGCGTCGGAGGACTCAAACATGAAAGGAATTTGTATTACATCATCCAGCCCGTTTCCCGCCAACGCCTTACAACCCCAGAGCTTTGGCCAAACTATTCATCAGCAAGGTAATCATTACTTCCCTTGAGCAGCTGTTTATAGGACTGAAGGAGCATATTGTCAGGAAGTCTTTCCACAAATCTGAATGAGATGCACTCCTTAACTTCTTGACACACAACTTTTCTCCATGTGCTTATCTTTTCTCTCTTATTGAATAACAGCGAGGCATGCATTGGTATGGAGCTCGCTGGAGGTGTTTATGAAAGGCGTTCAAGGTTCTGTAAGGAAAGGATTCCCTGTCTTGTGTGTTCAGAGAGGCTAGAAATGCAGCATACATGAGGGAAAAGGGGAACAAATACGTGGCCAGTGTGATCTGTTTGCAAGGCTTGTGTCAACTGCAAGACACCGTGCTTCCTGTACTATTTATGGGTTTTGATGGTAGGAAATTAGCTAAACAGAAAGGAGAGATTTGCGGGAATGTGGCCAATATAAGCACGGCGACTTGGTTCAGAGTGAAATTTCAGAAAGCAGTTATTTAGTGGTGTATGCATTACAATTTTTTCTAATCCCAATTTCTGAATCTTTCCTGCAGTTTCTTAGGGATGTAGTCTGAGCTTGAGAAAACAAGGAACTGCTTTGAGCTTCAAGTGATCAACCAGGTGTCTTACCAAGACAGTTCTGGATTCAGGGGAGAAACCCACAAGCAACCCCCCTTTCTAGCTCCTGAATAACTTAACACTTCCACTGCTACAATCTCACCAGTTACTGAGACAGCACACACACTAGGGGGTTTATTTTCATGGTCAGTTACAAGCAGGAAAACAAATCAAAAAACCAAAACCCTTTTGAGGAACACTACTTATAGACTTAAACTCTTGAGACAGGGATTCTTTGTTCCAAGACCGACAAAGTAGGGCACTGGAGAGACTGTGGCTGGTGCTATCACGGTACAAATAAAAACAAGTGGCCAAACCGTCCTCCTCCAGAAGGTCACTTTTTATTTGTTTTAAGACAAGAGCATCTCAGTCTGTTAATACTAATCCAAGAGATTTTTGTGTGGATACCCTAATCCATACTGAACCACTTGGCTGCTAATCAAGTTGTGGCAATATCCCCAAATTCATGCTTCATCCACGTGACGGAGAAGAGGAAGATCGGTGAAGGAGCCTCCGACCACACAGACAAGAGGACAGAGGTTTCCCCCGTGAATTCTCTGCCGAGACCCCTGCTGCTCGCTGCAGAGAGACCACCAGCAGGAGCAGCCACCGACGGGAACAGCAGTACCTCTGCGCAGCCAGCTCCAACAGGAAGCCCGGCGACCTGCTGTCCTGCCTCCCCATGGGAGCTCACACACACCCTTCACATCTCAGGATGAAGGGCTTCCTTGCTGAACTCCCCCACATCAGGAGGGACTGGGCAAAGAAAACAAACAGGGGGAAAAAAAGCAACAGGGAAGGCTTCCTGTTCTCACACACTACCACCACCACTGTTCAGTTCAACCACACCAGCTTGCGGCCCCGGGGAGGGGAGCGCACACAGCCGCCTGCTGCCTACGATGCCCCAACAGATACTCCACCAAAGCAGCAAGTGAGTAAAGACCCAGGGGAAAAGGCTGACAATTGGAGAGGATTTAACAGCATTTCACCTTAAGCTTGAACTCAAACCGAGGGGATAGTGATAAAGCTGTTCCTAGCAGTTGCCATGGGCGCCCACGCTACCTTGGGCTGCAGTCTCATCTACATACACGAGAACAACAGGTCAGGCCTGGTCAGCGCTCAGATGGAAAACCAGCCACCGAAATTAAGCTGTTGAAGGAAGTGTCGCTTGTGATAGGTAATGATGTTTCCACCACATTAGTACCGAGCCAATGGCCCAGTTTGATTTAAGAATTGTACTCATGGAACTACAAGCTTTTAAAAGAGGCTTCAAACCAACATCCTAACCCGTTGTGATAGCTGAGGATCACTTTCCATAACAGAAGAGGTCTAATAGCTCTAACATCCTGACCCAGTTCTGGTATGTGCAATTACCTCCTGCTTCCATAAACTCTCTCTCCTCCTCTCTTCCCTTCAGAGCCAGCTAAACAAGGTGTTCTTGCTCATTTTGCTTCTTGTTGGGGAACAAAATTATTCTGTGCAACTACCAAATTCTGCCACAGAAGTGCCAGTATTCAGCACTCAAACAATTTCAGGTATCATGTCTAATACATCTGGACATGAGAAGCACTAGAGCTTGGCAGGCCTTGGCTATATATAAAATAAGCTGACACAGTTAGCATGGAATAGCTTTCTAGAAGCAGAGTATTTATTCTTGATGAGTTTGTCTATATGTAAGAGTTGTATCAGTATAGCTGTACCAGTCATTTTCCATGTTGAGACCAACTCATACCTCAGAGCTGTTTGTCACAGCTTGGGAAATGAAGCAAGGAAGTCTTGGTTCACTGCATTTTAGGCAGGCACTTACATTACAAAAAAAGAAACACCATTTTGTTGGCAGGCCCAACAGAGGTATAAAGAACTGAATACTCCCCCAGAGAATAAGCTCTCCTCACTAAAAGACTAGAACCAAGTCTTTGGTTAACAATGTTACACTAACACTTCCCTTATTTTCCCTTTACCTAGGGCTTTGTCACTGCCATCAGCCTAGCTGTGGGGAAAAGGAGGGGCATCCTGCTGTTCCTGTATGTGCATTAGACATCCACAGAGCAAACCTTGAATTCTTGAAAACAGTCTCAGAGAGCTCTCCAGCTCTTTACATGGCTGTAACATAGACGCAGTAGTGCAACACTTCAGCAACAGAAAGTCTTCTCTTTTAGGCAAACGTACACTGTAATGATTTGGCGCACATGCTCGCTGGAGCCTATCATCACAAAAAGTCCAGTAAGCCAGCACTCTGGCAGGGCAGGTGAGGAATGAGGGGGCTGCACAACAACCCAAAGCTCTGGGTCATCAAAAAGCAATCACACGACACCAGAATTAAGAGGAACACAGCCTTGAGGTAAACCCATCTCACTTGCCTCAGCGCTGCTGCCCATGCATGACGACAGAATGCTTAAATATTTGGGAAAGGATACAAAATAAACTTCATACTGTAGACCTAAGCATTCCCAAATGGCCAAAGTGAAGACTCAAACCAATCACACACTTCCACTGGCAGGAAGAAAAACTACAATAATCTGGAACATCTGGGTATGATTTAACCACTAGAGGGTGTAAAAACAGCATAGTGAAAGGTCTGCAGCCAGCAATTAATGGCATTTAGAGCCTGAAGGAACGAAAAGGACATACAAGCAAGTGAAGGAGTAGGATGCTACGTAAATTGAAAGAAAGGGCGAGTTGTATCCACAGAATTTCTAGCAGGACTACTGTGGTCACGATGAAAAGCCCTAAAAATAAAGCTCTGCTTTGCTACTTCTCCTAAAGAAAACATTGTGGTAAAAAGCACAGTACAAGTATTTACAATCAAGAACTGCAATGGGAAAGAGCAAGATACAGAGACTTACGCTCACCAGCTCAAATCCAGCTTCTAATCTAAGGAAATCCGACACAATTGCTCCTGCATCTCTCAATTACTTTGTTACAGGGCCAGTATCACTACACATACTCCCACACTGCTTCCTTCCTCCCTCCCCAGTGCAGAAAGGCAGGTGATGGATCAGCCATTGCTGTCTCTCCCACACCAGCCCCAGTCTGTGGCAACAGAAGACTTCTTTCTCTGCTGCTGTCATGTTAGAGGCTCCTAATCAGATTAGCTAAAAGCCTTGAACCCTCATTAGTGAAAACCAGACCTGAATTTAAGCTGCTTCAGGGCCAAAAGCAAGACAGAAGGACAAACACCACAGATCAAGATGTTACGGAGCGCAGAAAAAAACTCCAACGGCCAAAAAAGATTTTTACAAGTATTTACTAAAATGAAAACACCAGAGTTAACTGAAGCTGTTTCTCCACTAAGAAATTTCCATAAAGCTATCTGCCATCTGAAATACGTATGCACACTTGCTAATATACATTACTTCCTGTGCTCAGCCATAGAGAGCCCCCCGGGGCTGCGCAGGCTGTTATTCTCATTTCACGCCCTGGCTGCTGTACAGCTTCCCGTGCCCATCTCTGCTGATCTGGTGACCTGCCAGCAACAGCAGTTCTGGACTTTCAAATCAGAAGAGTTATTAAGGGATAAGAAAGAGGAAACTTGTGGAGCAGGACACACTGGTAGTCACCAAAATGAAATACCTGAAGACACCCAAAACCACCCCTAAATGGGTAGGTACAGTGAAGCACAAAATAGGGGGCAGAGGGTGCCACCAGAATGGAAAAGCAGAAAGCAGATATGAACCGCTTTAAGGATCTGGGACTAGCTCTGCCTCTCAAGCTAGCATACCTTACTCCGCCTGGATAGGGTATGAACACAACTCTCACAGCATCCCAGCGTGTAATATTTATTTGTGCTAGTTAACAGTTTAATATATCCCTGTAGACATTCTGAATAATTTCCTCCTATATGGAAAGTCATATGCACGTTACAAGCACCAAAGATTCGAGCTCTTCAACTGCTGAGGCTGCACTATGCTGCACTTCCTTCATAAAAACATCTCCCCTTAAGCTGTTGCTACGTATACCCAGACCTCATCAAGATACGATGAAAATCACTTTCTTTATATAGCAGTACCTGAGAGTATTAAAGAATTCGATTCTGGTTTGTTATTTGCTCATTACTGAAATGTGCTGCATTATTGATTTTCGGTGCATATTAATTTCCTGTTACACTGGATCATACTCTGCTTTGCAGTAGCACTGCAGAACACTGAAAAAAACTTCATTCTAGGGGAGATTTAATGTGTGACAGTTGTATCTTACAAGCCATTAAATTTCCCTTGTTCCAAAGCATCTCCTCCTTCCGTTGTGCAAATTCCTCAACTGGGATTTCTCTGTCTTCTGCTAGGAGCCAAGAGAACACTTACAGATGCAATGCACTGAACAGTATAATTTTTGCTGCTGTAGGGGAATATCCTGAATAAGAGGAAGGGGCAAGGGCCTGGCAGGACTCAAAAGGAAGGGAAGACAAGTTCACAGATACTAGAAACAACCCAACAGGATGCATCACTCCCTACTCCAAGAGCAAAGCAGACTCTCACAAAAACTCAGTGTTGTTTTGCTCCCCAGATGCTAGAATTACAGCAATAAGTATAAAACAGGGCCAAGCATGCACTGGCACCGAACATCTACATTCATTAACACTGAGGAGATATAGTGGGATCTTAGGACAGAGATTTTAAGTTACGTTGTTTTTAAGAATAAAGAATTTCCTGAGCTGTTGGTAATGTGGATCATGTTTAACCCCTTACCAGGCACACTGCCACATACAGCTGGAGGCCATGAAAAACATTCAATTTACCACATGTATCTCCACAAGCATTCCACAATAGAACAAAACAATTTCCACTCCATAACTAGACAGCCAGGAAGCTGTCGGACAAAACATCCATAAGTGTACAGAGACACGTGCACACACATTTACTGCAATCAGGCTCTTACTTGATTGTCTCTTGCTGGGTATCCATGATAACCTGAAGTCAGAGGCTCGTTCTGCAAGACAAGAAAACAAAGAATGAGTGTAGTGGTTGCAAGGAATAAAACCCAAGGAATCATACGTTTGTCTTAACCCAGCCAAAAACAAGAACCTGCATGAAATGGGGGAAGAATGAGCTAAGATTAAAGTACTCTGCTAACTTCCTATTTTCCATGTAAGCCACTACACTTAAAATTCATTTTCAACTGCATATGCCAAATTGTGCAGAAGGAGAAGAAAAAAAGAAATCAAAGCCATAAAATAAGCATAAACTAATCCTACTTTACCCTCTGTAATTTCAGTTGTGTGTAATTTTTGCAATTTTCCAAAGAAGTTTTATGTGCAAACTTCATTTACCATCATGAAAACTGAACAAAAGAGAACATAAAATTACAGAAGCTACTGCCCACCTTGCCCACTCTCAAAGAAATGTTTCCCTAAGCGTGAGCCATAAAAGCATCAATTTTCTCCTTTTCAAAACTATACTAATAGTTTAACATGAACTTAAAAAGCAGTCAGTGTAACTTCAAACACCCCAGCAAGCCTGAGCAATACCTCACACCCCCCCAACAGGCAATCAATCCTCTAGACGTTCTTCCTTCACCCCACAAGGGGCTCTGAGCATACACGTTTTTTGTTATTGGCAGCCCCACCACCGTGCTCCGCAGGAATGTATGAACCTCCAACACTTCTGGAATTTCTCCATGAAATTCCCAGACTTGTCTCTATTTTAGCAGTGCAGTGGGGATTAAGGTAACATACTTCACAACACTTCCAAAACGTTTTATTTCTGTTTCTTAATTTATTTTCTGTTACTCTCCCTCCAACACCTCCTATTCGAAATAGGAAGAGGGCACGCACATGCACCCCATGTGTGCATCTTTCTCTCTGGGTGGAGGATAAACTACAGTAGACAAAGCCTCTATCAGTTCCACCCTGGCACCCCTGTACATTCATGAGCAACTCCCAGCAGAATGCTAGGAGCAGGAAAGGAGGCAGCCACCGTCGACAATCAGTTTTTAAGTCTGTTCCTATCTCTTTTTATGACTTGCGAGGAGGAACTCCTAAGGCAGCCCTGCACTTTCTCCAGCAGCTCCTGGAGAAGGGTGGAGGAAAAAAGGCCCAAGGGGAAGACCCTGACAAAACACAGCAAAACAACCCCAAATTATCAAAAGCAAAGATATTCTGGGCATGAAGCTGACAGAGATGTATGATCGCTGTCAGGAAGTTTTTGTTGAGATGTTTTGGGTTCTGTGCTGGGATATTTGGGTTAAACAGGCCAGCTCCTACCAGAGAGAGGTCTTCTGCCCTACACAGGGCATTTGGCTGCTGGCACAATTGCACAGTTTACACAAGAACACTTTAACACAACTTCTGCTAAAAAGGAAGGTGCTAATATTTCAATACGGGGACTAGCAATCCTATTTTAAGTTTGTAGTTGTCCTCCCCCTCTTCCTCTTTACCTTAAACCTGCCCAAGGGATTCTCCACGGAAGCTTGCCAGGAAACACCCAGGCTCTCCTCAGGCTCTCACGCTAAAGCTACAGTAGCAGGCACAGTATGAGAGAGCAAGGACAACAAAACTTCTGGCAGCCAGTTTTGGGGGATTAACAGTAATTAATCATGTTGACCACCCTGTGAGTACATTCTTCTCAAATACTAATAGCCAGCAAGCAGGTAAAGCACAAAACTCCACAAATAACGCAGAAACAGAAGGAAAGACACCGAAGTTAGAAGAGGCAAGTGCAAACAGACAGCTACAGCACCACCCAAAGCTTTTGGGTTTTAACTGTGAACTTAATTAAAAACCAAGCAACATCACAATGAAAACACACTGTTAGTACTTTTGTCCCCCAGTGTAACTACACATTATAAGAAAGCACTGTGATTGTTTCTCCCACACTACAGTTTACCAACTGTCCTGGTTGCAGCTGGGATAGAGTTAATTTTCTTTCTAGTCACTGGTATAGTGCTGTGTTTTGGATTTAGTATGAGAAGA
>VYZV01034330.1:319311-353755 GCA_013401275.1 Pandion haliaetus
GGGCGAGATCGCGGCTGCGTGGTGCTTAGTTGCTGGCTGGGGTTAAACTACAACACCAACTTAGATGTAAGTGCCATAAACGTCCACCTTGTATCAGGAGATACGGTGTTCTCCTGAGAGACCATTCAGGTATTCTTTTAACAGTACTTGTACATGCACCTGCAAGGTCAGTACCTCAAACATGCTCATGTACCAGTCTCTCTCAAGACCTTGGAAGCCAGAAAGATTTATCCCTTATTCTCTGTATGGAAATGGAGAAGTTGCCCCTACAGATACTAAAGATATGGGCAGTGAACGCAAGCAGAAAGTTAGAATGAAGAAAGGAAAAAGAAATCATTATTTTGAGGATGATATTCTTCACATCAGGGACTAACAAAAGGGACTATCACCACAAGGCTGTGGCAGAAAAGAGACAAAAATGAACTTTGTGGGGTTTCCTGAAGTCAAAGGACCTGGATGCCCAGAAACCACCTCTAGAAACAGAACAGTTTCGTAAGTAGAAGCAAATCATAAGAGAGTGAAAAGGAACAGAGAGACGATTACAGAGATCCGAGGGCAGCCCACAGTACATAGGAGGTCAGAAAGAAACAAGAAAAACTGAGTGGAGGGAAAAAAAAAAAAACAATCCCACAAAACACAGCCAACAATCTCCACTTTGTTTTTGGAAGAAAAACCCCACAAATCACAGACTAAAAATGTCTGAGGGATATGGTTGCATCAGAAGGTAAAAGAAGAGGTGAAAGAAGGTTACGTTAGGAAAGCAAGAGTTTGGAGAAAGCAGAGGCTAGAAAGAGGGTAGCAGCTGGAGCATTAAGGTCACAAAAAGGCCAAAGATATCTCTGCCTTTCATACAGCAGCGCTACCACCAAGTACTGAACTCTTCGGAAAATCCCCGCTGTGCGTATCATTGCTCTAATTGAACTTAACTCTCCAAGAGAAGGCAGGAAGCGCCTAAGGAAACCGTCTCCCACCAATAATCTCCAGTGCTGCCAATTTTACAGGTCACTAATGGTGAATCCGGGGCCTGCTGCATGATTATTCCATATGGAGTTTGCTTTTGTTGAAAACTAAACAGAGCAAGAAGAGAAAGCGTTAAACTCCTGCAACTGTAACAGGACAGTCCAGCAACCTCCAGACAGAAAACCCTGATTAGTTAGCAGGCGATCTAAGGCAGCAGAAGCTGGGGATACAGCTCAATCTCCTCCTCTGCCTGCACATGCACAAACTAATCTCACCAAGTGGAAGCAAAAAGAGAGAGAGGGAAGGTTTGACACAGATAAATACCCTGCCCACAAACACAGACAGACCCTGCCTCCTAGCAGCAGCCTGGTGGCAGAGGGAATCCCCAGGTAATTCCATCTCTCTTGCTGCTCCCTCCTGCCAATTACATTTCTCTTTTGATACCAACATGCAACCAGACATTCATAAAGAAATTGAGTTGGGCAGCGCTAGCCTGCGAAATCAAATCAAACTGACACTGGGATGTTTCATTACTTTGTTTACCACTGAAAGGCATTTCTCAGGTACTTGCGATTTGCTTTGGAGTGGGGAAAAAAAAACCTAGAAGCTAATAAAGCACATCAGCTTTCTGCAACACATACTGTGATTTTATTCAAACCATATCGACGATCTCACACATGGGCTTCCACACTTCTGTAGGATATGTGAGCATTATGGTTGTACCCCAGTCAGTCTCTGTGCCAGCCAACTGGATTTAACAAGATGAAAGTCCTGAAACTCAGTCAAACCCACTAAGCCTTTAACCCACCCCCCCTTTACTTCAAATTTTCCCCTTCTTTAATTTCCCAGCCTTACTAATACACATTCTTTTCCATTGGAATTTGCAATAGTAAGGTCTGCCACAAACTTCAAGCCACAGATACCACCTTGGGTCACAAGGTAAACATGGTACAGCCATTTGCAGATGACTGAAGAGCAAAGGAGATGCTCCTGCACTAGCAGAACAGCCAGGCTTTGGGGTTGTCAGATTTTTTGCCACCTCTCAACTTGATAAAATTTTAAAAGTTGCGGAATTGGACACATCTTGAAAACAGGAGGAATTGTCAATAAACCAGGACACCAGTAAGAAGTGATCAGCTCTGCAGGTGCTATTAATTTATGAAAGGCCACAGAGGACTGGAGTAGAGTCAGTCCTCTGGAGGAAGTGCCACAGCTGTAGCACATAATGGAAGGTCTGAAAATCCTCTTACCCTTTTCTTAAAAATAAAACTAAATTTTCACTTAAGAGGCAGTAATTCTCTTTGACCTAACTTGACCCCAGAACAAATTAATTTTACATTACGGACTCACCATTTTGCCAGACACAACAATCAGTGAGGCCTGATTAGCAATGGTTTCTTGACAGCCAAACTAAACCTAAAGCCTGCAGATTAAAACTGCTGGTAGGAACTCTTAGCTTACTGAGTTCATCCATATTTCCCCTGCCGGAGAATCAATTCCTGCTGAATTGAAGCTTCAATCTGAAGCATCAAGTCCTTTTGCTTACAAAGATAACCTCAGAAACATGACCAAGCAATCTCTTCCCTGGATCTGTGGCATGCCTGCTTTCCTGACAATGCTGGGAAAAGTGGAGTGAAGTTAATGCAATTCTTTTGAGTTTCACAACTGGGTTCTGAGCAACAGCAACAAAAACCACACGAGAACAGCTCATCTGCCTCTGCTTCAGCTGCCCCTGAGTTACCAGTGGTGCAGCAGCCTGGTGGCTTGGACTGAAGTGGCGAGGGAGAGCCCCAGCTCCGGAAAGCCAGAAACCCCTGGACTACACAGAGCAACAAAATAAAGGCAACAAGAAATGACTTGTTCCTCTTGAAAGCAAAATGGGATTTTGAATTGGGGAGATAGCACAAGCTACACATTTATCAGAGACTTACGCTAGACAAACAGAAGCCACTTTTCTAGAACACAGAGAGTAAAATGTTTACCAAAAAAAGGCTGAAAACACTGCCAACTAAGCTATTGATCTGAAAGTGAAAGTTGCAAAAAAGTAAAGCTCACGAGCCAGGCAGAAATCCCAGCACTGTTCACCACAGCCCAGTGGTTTCACCATCTTTTTTGCTTTATTTCTTGCATAGCAGGAAAGACAGAAAGCCTGTGCTGGGGGAGGGGGGAGTCTTGAAAAAGGCTTTTTAGTACTTTACTGTGGCAGAGCACTAGTAAAACTGTAAATGCCTTGACCTTATCATCAGCTACCAAGAAAATAGGTAATTCTTCATTAGACCCTTACTTGCACAAATTATTGCATATAGACAAAAAGGAAATATCCATTTCTTTGTCCAAGTGTATCTGATGCATTCAGTCTGCTTTCTCAATTGTGTGTGCCATCTCCCTACCCCAAACTGTCTGAGGATAAAATTAATGGGAAAAGCAACATCTAAGGCTGAATTACCGATTATTAATGAAAAACTGAACTAAAGTAGTTTTTAAATGGACCTTAATGCCACCCTTCTCCCTCGATACTTACCCTAATTTAATATACAGCTCTTGCTAATCACTCTGCAGTTCCAATAACTGCATCTATAGCATGGGACGCTTCCCTTCAGCTGTCTACACTTTCAATTAAACTTGCTCCCCAGCTTTGGCCAGTTTCCAGATGCACAGACGTCATCTAGCAAAGGACTTCCATTTATTTGCTTCCTTGCTAGTGTCCTGACATCAACGACCTGCATGATTTTCTGGACGCAAGTAACAGGACTTATATTTCACTCCTTACCCATGCCATTTTTTTTTTTTTAACCCCACTTTTTTTTTTTTTTTTTTTTTTAAGCGTATTTGGGGATGAAAAGCCCAAGATTTTGATAAAAGGCATCACACCAAGTAGGCTGCATGTTGCTGCCCTTGATGGCTGGGAAGACGCGTGCCGGCTAACACGGCCCTGGCTTCCCACGCCCGCCTAAATTACCAAGGCCACTTCTTGAGGGACAGAAAAACCAGAAGTGCCACCGCCAGCACAGAGCTCCGGCCCCAGGAGGCCCAATGCCAGCGGCTGCCCCCGCGGCAGCAGGGAAGCGCCCATGGGCTCCCTGCTCCGGGGCCTGGCGGAAGCCGGGATGGAGGCCCATCCGGCCCCCTCTTCCTTCCTGGAATTCTGGCCCCGTTACCACAGCAACGGCAGTCTCCGGCCTGGCCCCCCTGTTCCCCCCCTTCCAGGTTTCCCCTTCTCCTAAAAATATCGTGTTTTCAGCAGGAGCCAGCACGACGCTGGACGCGTGGGATGGGAGAGCTCCCGTGCCAGGCCTCTCTGGGCTCCGGATCCCCCGGGGTGGGGGGGAGCGACTGACAGGGTTCCCCACCTCCCGCCCGCTCCAGACCCCCATCGTAAGGGGGTCCCCATCCTGGGTGCCTGCACTGGCCTCAGGGCTCTGCAAGCCCACAGCTCTCCAAAGCCAGACACCCACCTCTGCAGCGGGGACATGGTACCCTGCAGCCCAAGCAGCCCGTAACCCACCGTGGGGCCTGCAGGCCCCTCTCGGCCATCGTTAACGGGCAGGGCCCCAGCCGGAGGGAGGCCAGGCTCGCCAGAGGCTCCCCGGGCGGGAAGCCCAGTGACACAGTAAAGACGAGAAAGGAAGGTGATGTCAGATGAATAAAAATAGCCTTCTGCCCCGACCAGAGTTCGAATAGTTTGGAGCAATTAGCTAGGCAAGCCCACAAGGTGGCCAGCAAGACAGAACAGGGCGACTTTGGGGGAGGCTGCGTCCCTATCCAACGCCCAAACGCGTCGGTGCAATTTTCTGTATTTGAAATACATATTAACTCCAACTTCCTGGCACTTCTGTTCTGCGAAACCCCATATATGCTACAGGAACCGTAACTGGTTGGTATAGCAGAAGCTGCAGAACAGAATACACACATATATACAGCTGACCAAACCACATAGAAAGATGGTATTTAAACTTTCAGGTCTGTTAAAAAATTCAGTATGCAACAAGTTTACAAATGCACACTCGGGTTTTAAGCTGGCAGCATCCGTATGAAGTTACAATACAGATGTCTAATTTTACAAAGAGAAGGAGGACTTTCATATACAGAAAGCATATCCACAGCTAAAATGGAAGATCTAAAATTGAAGTATTTTACAGAGATTCTTTGTAATAAAGCAGATTCTTCCCTGACTTTTTTTTTTCCCCCTTTGTTTTTAAAATAATGGAAAAGTAGCTTTCTGGAGGTCAGAAGCAGCTTTCCACCAACTGGGTTTTTCATTTTCCAGATCAGCCAAGGGGTGTTTTCAGCTCCTCAAAGAGATGAGGTTTCATTAATTCAGTGTAATTTAAATGAGTGAAATATACACTTTCTTTTGGACTACGTATGGCAGCACCCTCATACTGCTCTGGGCATAAAGGAAATACAGCCTGTCTCTGCTGGTCCATGACCTACGTTGGCAACAATAGATCCAGTGCGAGTTAAAGCCCCTGGGAATACTGTGCACAGTGTGACGTCTATGATCCAGCAAATACAAGGACACTCTGCATGCACAGAAGTCAATAGCACAGAATATTGATTTCCCTGCTCTTTTACTAGGCAGAAGCATTTTAAAATGGCAGCTCATCTTCACTTCCATTCTTACTCAACAGGAACAGGACAGGGCTCATAACAAGGCTTTAAAATCCAGCACTGGGGGCACCTTTGGATGCCATAATTGTTACATGGAGCTGAGGAAGCATTTCACATGTAATTCATGCTAAGCCACTCATTATAGGGCAACATGCTCACTGCATGAAAATCTGGCTTGCTCAAACACGACAGCTACAAGCTTTCACAAGGTGAAGAGGACTACAGAGTTCTGCCTTAGTAGACTGCTTCATTGCTTCTGCTTTCTCAGAAAACAGGATGGAGAATATGGGAGAGAACAGGATGAGGGAGGTGATAGACCTCAGATCCAGAAGGCAAGTCAGTTGATCACAAGCGTCTTGGCTGATTTTACAGATATCCAGAGGCTATTGCTCAAAGGCTAAAAGGAAAGAAGAGTACTACTACTTTCCAGAATGAAATTATAGTTGTTACATTACCTGCAGAAGAGAAGGCTGAAACTAATTTGTTGGCTGGGTGTAAAGAGGTTGTGACATAGAATTAAGCCTGCCTTGCTTTTAGGGAAATTGGCACAAAAAAGAGATAGAGGCACAACAGCACATGATTCAGACAAAATGATGCTGTATACCAAGTGCTGCAGGCAAATAGGTGTGAGAGAAATTTTCTGTGCCCTGGACATGCTGGCCTGATTGCATAAGCCGCCCTAGATAGTTACAGAAATTATTTTCCCAGGTTCGCATTACAAACCAGCTTCCCCTTCCCCAAAGACTTAATTTCTTCAAGCAGTCTAGCCAAATGCAGTTTCATCTCCAGGGCACTGCAAGTGCCTACAGCCAGCCTGAGAAAGGAGAGAAGCGAGGTGGGCAGGCTGACGGGCTGGAGCTGTAATGGCAAGGGGTTAAAAAGTCCAGAGGAGGGAGAAAGCACAGGGCTTGGGGCACAGGGTGAAGAAAAGGCAGGCTTCAGGAGCACCTCGGCAGCCAGGACTGTTTCTGATTAAGCCTGCAGGATTGCGGAGCTGCACAGGAAGCGCTGGGGGGGCTGGGGGTCTCAGCTGCCGCCATCCCAAACACACTAGAAATCTTTGTGTTCCAGCAGCACCATCTGGAAACAGTTAGAGAGAAACAACTCCCAGGCTTTCCCTCCCATAATTTAAAAAAATTTTTTAAAAAAATAAATAAAAAAAATCCACTCTTAAGACCATTAAGGGTGGCCTCTTCATCCCCCTCCTGGAAAGATCCTCTACCTGCAACAGTGGGGAACAAAAGAGCATCTATAAAAGGGAACGAACCCCCTCAAGTGCTGCAAGGACAACTTGTACAGCGTGGCAGCTCCCTCTGCTCACGAGGGGCATCCCAAAGCGGCATCACAAGAGACAAAGACCAAACCCTCTCTCCTGTGCAGCACACTGCTGCAGAAGTGGCCCTCACGAAAGAGCATCCAAGGCACTAATCGCACCTCTTAAGACCAACATGGGGAAAAACACAGACAGCAAGTCATTCCGCAGCTAGAATATCCCCAAATGGGAGCCACGCATGTTGAGGGCTCATCCTGAATTTTGGCCCCTTGGAAGCTCTCATTTCTGTGCCATAAATTAGCACATGGATGCAACCGAACCCACTCCAGCAGAGACAAGTAGTCTAGATGCACGCAAGAGATTTAATTCTGTTCTTAAGAGGACGGAAAGACCACAATGCAAAGCACAATCGTGGTGATGCTACCCTGCTGCCTTGGAGGTACAAAGAATCCAAAGGGTGACAGAGACTGATCCAGCCATTTCCAACTCCCAGAGGGCTCCTTCCAATAAGGACTGGGACAGCCCGTTAGTGCCTCAGCACATGTTCTGGAGACAAAGAGGGTGTCTGTCTCCAAAATGCATTCACTAGTACTTTAAAAGGGAAAAGGAGAGGTCATGACTGTTGAATTTTACCAGAATAAATCCCCATGTAACAGTTTATTAGAGAGGTACTCCCCTTGCAAGGGTTTCTATCTCCACAACGAAGTAAAGCCTGCAGGGCTTTTACCCTTCCCTCCTTGCCTTTACCTTTATTCACCTCTCCCCCACACATCAGTATTTTTCATGGCTTTTCTTCTAATTAGGCAAAGTGCTACACACTTGCTTATAAAAATGTAGAAACATATCAAAACAAAATCAAAGCTAACCTTTCCACATCCCAATTAAGCAATTACACATGAAAAGTAACATGAGTGATTCCTGCTATAACACAATGCCATTCCACTACAGAAAACACACCTTTGCTTTTCTTCTTACACCCACTCTGTAACTGAGTGCCATCTCTTTACGGGCCACAGACAGTCTGGATGGGATGTGGCCACATGCCAAGGCCCTCTATAACCAGAGTGCAATTCCTAAAATAAAAAAAAAGTCTTAAAATAACAGGTTTTCTCAGCCATTAACCAAAGACTCCTTGGAATCCAATTCTGTTATACAAACCTCCTCACTGTTTCTGCAAAGCTAACTATTGCTAAACACAACTGCCCCAAGATGCCAGCATGGTAGCTGTGAGGTATATACTCAGTTGAGTATATAAAAAAAGAGAGAAATCCTCCCTAAACTACCAGAAATACCTACCCTAGCCAAACTGTCCAGTATGGCAGGCTATAGCTGATGCCCCAACATAGCCAAATAACTTATGCTGGAGGAATGAAGCATCCCTGTGCAGGCAATGGTCACAGCTAGAAAAGGGTTAAAACAGGGAAGAAGGGAGCACTAATCAGAATCACCTCCCCTCCCAAAGGAGGGACACCTCCTCTCTGGAACAGTTTTGAGGGGAGTTTCAGTAGGAGCTTTGTTTCAAAATTTTAAGAGAAAGGAAGAAAGACCTCCCCTTCATTTGGAAGGCTGCATCCAAAAAGTCAGAAGAGTGCTCTGCAAAGAGAGGAAGATTCAAAACAAAACACCACCCGAACCAGCTATAGGGACAAAACAGGCATTTACAATTAAGTTACTGTTTCCATTTCATTGCACACAGAAGCAAGGCAAGCCACTCTGAAGGCGTTTCTAAGAAGGATTGTGTTACTGTGGAGAGCAAAATTATCCAGCGAGGTATCTGTAAGTGGTCTGAATTCTTCAGTTTGGCCCAGATGGGAGTGCTAGCCTTGCTTATAAGGGAAAAGCTGCTGCTGCTGCCTGTAGTCTACCCAGAAGGGCCAAAAACTTTATGTATTAATGGAAAAATGAAGTAAGAGACTGCCAGCAGTCTCAGGCATTGGATATTCTTATACTATTGTACATCCCGTGTTTAAATATGGCTGTCAACCACAAAAATAAGATTGCAATTAAACAGCAAGAGGTCACACAAACAAATCAGGCCTGTGAAAGCTCAAGACAGGTGCCAGAGATCTTTGCGGTGACTGCAGCATTAAAGCACCAGCCTGCTGCACACCCGGCACCTGCCAGGCTGCAAGACCTGGGTCTGCTGAACAGGCAGGAGATAGACACAGTTCTTGCCTGCAGCATCCTGCAAGCCTGCAATGCATTTCTCTTTTTACCAGCTTTAGATTTAGTTAAAGCCCAGGAAGACCTCAGCAACAGCAGCCAACCTCCTTGCAGAGCCTCAGTTCCACCCTATTGTCTTTACAGATAGTCTGAAGCCACTGGAAAAAGACCCACAACCCCCCCAGGAGGTCTCAAAACCCCCAGATTGCACAATCCTGCCAGCACCACACAAAAGCACCAAAGCCCCCTCCCTTGCCCGCCTGCAAGACAATGTAATAAACAAGCCGGTCTACCAGCAGTGGAACTAACTGAAACTAGTTCCTTGCAGACTTGTACCCTCTGCCCGCCGGCTGCTTCCCGTCCCAGCCTCCCGCAGCTATAAAACCACAGGCCCCCTCGCCATGTCCCCTGCCATGGTCCCACCAGGCAGAAGGGAGCACACACCATGGCACGGCCAAACCGATCCGTCCACCTGCTCCATATGGAGTGTGTAATCCACAAGTCCTGACCACCTTGACCTCCGTGAGGCACTTGTCTGCACCTCTCCCTGTCCTGACACCATCACCATTTTTCACGAAGCTTTTAGGAAGGCAATAGCATTACAATTCTACCAACTTTTAAATGTGATTGAAATTACTGCTTGGTTTGTAAGTGTGCACGTATGGGAAGGGATTGTCACAGCACATTCACCTAACGCTTGTTTCCGTCACAATTTTAGTCTGAAAACCTCTTCTGTGTGCAATCCCTAGAGACCTCTTTGCATTAAGAATTTACATCTCCCTCCCTGAGCCTACAGATGAAATGCAGAACAGAAGAGATCTAAAAACACTCAGCTCCTGAAATTACAGCATCCTGTATCTTCCTATGTGGCACATTCAGATGAAGGAAACAAAAAAGGGAGCCACCCTCCCACTGAATGCACAAACATCTTAAATTAGGTACAGAGAAACTGGCAGTATAGCAAACCCCTGAACTGGAGCTCCGTGGCAAACAGCAGACGAGAGCGCCAGCCAAAGCTTCAAACCATGCTAAAGCACCACTTGCCTTTTTTGTTTCCTCTCAAGGTTTCTTTGTAAATACAGCCAACATTTTATTCAAAGCTCTAGACAGTTGCAGCTCTATAAATTCAGTTCTACTTGCTCCTTCCTTCTGCACACTTGGTAACAACTGCTGGGCCCAAGCATAAAGAGATTAAAACTCAACTCCCTTGAGCTACAAAGTGATACAAACCTTCCAAGAGCATGATTTTTACAGTCAGATTAAGCCAACCTCAAAAATCACACTACCAAAGTGAATCACCCTGTTTTTTCCCTTCCTGCTCCCAAGTCTGCATCCCTACCTCATCTCTTGCATGCACAGTAGGGATCACAGAAGAACACGGCAAGTCAGATCAGCTTGCTGATCCTCCCGGAAACTAATCCCTCAAAAAGGAGAAGGATTAGCTTCACGAACAAAGGTGGTCACTACAGGCCACGTAATCCCTAACACCTGTACATGGGAGGGTGTAGGACCACGTGGTTGGCATCAGGGAGAAGGCAGGGCTCCTCTTTCAAGGAAAGCATAGTTTTAGATCAGCTTAAACCAATGATGAAACTGCAACAATGTGAGCTTTGCCGACAAACCTCCTTCTTAGAAACTACCAATCCTTGACCTCCATGCATTTCAGAGCTTTTTACACAGGCATCTTTAACACTGCTTTAAGACTCAAGAGTTTTCACTCCCTTGAAGAATTGATCAAAAGAAACATCAAGCTGTCATCTGAGGCAGCAGAAGAAAGTCTTATTTCTGATCACATTTCACGGCTTCCCTTCTTTATGCCAAAACATCTCCACTACTGTATGGCCTAACCAGATACGCATGATGTTTGCTCATTCTTTTCTCCTTTCTTCATCCCTCAGAAGCAGGGAGCAACTCCAGTCTGCTGCTGCTCTACCAAAGACTGGGGCTGCTTAAGTGAGCTTGCATGAGCAAAGGGATGCTCTGCAGATAGTAGCCACGGGCTTCCAAAACGAAGCTGTCATGCTTTGTCTGTTTAATTATTTAGAGTTGTGAGAATCCATGAGGGAAAAGGCATTTTTATCAACTAAATCTAACCACACTTAGTATCTAGTTTTCAGATCGGTAATTGGGGAGGACCTATAAAAACAGATGCTAGTATTTTTTTACCCACTGAATCTACAAACACACACAGAGACCCCTTCTGTTTTCAGTGCTTTGGATTTGTGACCTCCGTGACTTTCAGACAAAAAACACTGCACTTCGCTACAGATCCATATACCACTGTCAAAGAGATGCCAAGGATTTGGTGAGACCAACTGCAGAAGTATTGGCTGACACTGATTCTGGGGAAGATGTTGATAGTAGGATGAGGCACGTAGAAGATGTCACTGTTAAGCACTCTAAAAGTACGCAACCTTTGTCATCAGTGCTATCGATGTTTTAGAAATGTTCCTGCTCCTCAGCCTGATGCTACAGCAACAACAAGATCAACAACAAGATTCAACAACAAGATCTGCACATATCCAAGAACCACACACATTCAAGACCTGAGAACTCTACCCCAGCTTAGACTATGACCTGGCTTCAATGATTAATGCTTTCATTACCTCTCAGCTGGACTACAGCATGGTGACAATGACAGCACAAGACTTCAGCTTTTAGGAAACTCCAAATCACACAGAAACTGGAGCTGACAATTTCATGCCTTGAACCACTGCAGTTCTCCATACGAATGGCTAAGCAGATCTCAGAGTGAACACTTACACAGGTCATACTGCAAAACACCCTACTCCAAGCCAAGGAGCATTGCAAACTTCATCACTTTCCAGGCGTGATAGGCACATACTTACTTCAAATCCTCTCCAAAAAAAAAAAAAAAAAAANAACAAACAAACAAAAAAAAACCCTAAACCTTTCTTTTACATAAAAAAGTTAACAGAAGGCTTCAAAAACTAGTCTTGAAGGAGCATATATTGCTCTTCTTAAAGAGGATAGACAAGGACAAACATCATCTCATTACACTAGTCACATTGCTTAATGCATTACAAGAAAGCACCCAAACTATGACAGCGGAAGATAACATTGTGTGTGTGTATAAAATATACATTTGTGCACATTTATTACACATAGCTATGTATGAACCTGACCAAAACTAAACATAACAGACCCCTAAACTTTCTAGGCAACGACCAACACCAGTGGGGATTTTGCAGCACTAGAACTGTCTCAGAAAGGAAGAAAGGCCTAGGAAAGTTGCTGGATTTGCAGTGCAACTTCCTAGTGCCAAAAATCAAGTCTTGAGGCACCAACACCACCACCTGCATTGTATAAATGTTTGTGTCAAAATGAAGCTTGTAATCCTCCCAGGTGAAAAAACGAACCTCCCAAGTCCCATCCCATATGAAGACAACATTGCATCACTCGGAGTCTATTGAAAGACAACGCTGGTGCCTGGAGGATTTCTTGCAGCTTTAAAGCAGCAGCAGAAAAAGAAAAAAAAAAAATTAAAAGATGCTGGAATTTTACACAGATGCTGCTGCTGCACGGGAAAGCTGTTACCAGCCGTGAAGAAAGGCACTGTACAGATTCAGGACAGAAGGGCTGAACACATGCAAATCACAGACTGAATGAGATTGCTCTTCTCCCCTACTGCTCTTCAATCAGATCAGGAGGATGAGGGAAAGAGCTGGAAATCTGCTCCCCTCTGGAAACAGTCAAAAATCTCCTGAGGGGAAGAAAAAAAGAGGGAAGGAAGAACAAGTCTTCCCTTTCTCCTGCTGCCATTACTAAACCCAAAATGGGTATAAATGAGAAGCTCCAAAACTTAAACTCTCTACTACACAAAGATAATATAAAAGCATATGGCCCCAAACTCTGGCAAGGGCAATTCTAGCTCTCTCCTGCATCCTAGAAGCCACGTATTACAATAAGGCTTAGCTTCTCAACTGACCACATGTAGGCCTTATCATTCACAAGTCCCAGTCCATCAGCTTTTGTATTTACTTCTAGAGGAGTTGAATGCTTTTGCCCACAGCAAAAACACATTTGCAAGCCCTACATGCTAATGCAGAAATGCAGCCCCAGACTTTTTTCCCAGTTGCTGCATGAACACCATTGCAGGCTTCACACCTTTGCAACTTGTTGTCTCCCTTCCACTCATCCAACTTTAAAAGCAATAGGAGGAAGCTTCTTTCAGACATTTCCCTATCCTCTGTTCACAGGGGATACTACACCTCTCTCCATTCCTGCCTGCACAGAAGACAAAACAGGTGACTTTACCCTCTGTTCCCTTCCTTCTAGCCTTTTTTTTTGATTCAATAACCAGTCAATGCTCGTGGACACATGCAATGACCTAGGCTTTCCTGTGGTTTGTTTTTCTTCTCTCCATCAAAACACTTTAAGTCCCTTCTGCTGCTTGCTGCAGAGAAGCCACAGCAAGCAAAACTGCAGCCGTCCCTGAAGACGTAATGGCATACTCTGCTGCTACAGGCGTAAGAGTCAAAGGGGAGAAGAGGACAGCAGATCCTTCCCCCCAGGTTGCCCATCACGGCCACACACTGCAAACTGAGGCCAGGGAGGCAAGCAGCAACTCTGAAACACTTTGCCTTTGGCTGAGGGGATGACGTTCAGCAGGAAAAGCTTTCCACTGGCCAGCAGAAAGGTGCACCCCTCCAGCACCCAGTATTTGCACTGGCGTGAAAGGACTGGGTTTCTCTCTGGAAGGGAGCTCTGTTTTCTCCAGCATCTGTCAGACCCTAGGGATCCCTTACTACTTTATCAAACACTAAAATCCCAGAGGGCTGTAAACAGCACAGGATTAAAAAAAAAAAACAAAACAAAAAACAACCCAGCCCCTGCCACTTTGTACTCAGTCATTTACATGTCACCTCTACTACAGAAATCAGTTTTTGAAGGAAATTATTGGTCACGATTCTGATTATCGCCCCTATTTTGCTTGTCAGATACACTAATTCTTAAATACCAACATAACTACTAAAATAAATTCAATCCAATGTCAAGGCTGATTTATTCATCTAAATCACCAGAAGGAGATTCTGGACAAAGAGGACAAGACAAAGAAAGAGCTGATTTACATGATCCAATTAGAGGTGAAAAAACACTCCTCTGTGCAGCCGGGAGGAGGACCAGAAACTCCATCCGACCCCATCAACCGGGACCAGAGAGCACTCTGGTCAAAGGAAGCTTCCCCAGGGACCAGCCACCTGCTGCAATTGCTTAAAAAAAGAAAATATAGAGGAACAAAGGAGAGGATCAGCACAATGAAGATGGTATCAAACATACACCCAGAAGTTCTTGCAAAAAGAAGTGATGATCTCCTCCAAAGGTACAAAACGTGCCTTCAGTAGCTTTTTTGAGTTGTGATAATGTGAACAGTAGAGATTGATGTTAGTAAGACTAATATCATAGGCAAATGGGAAATGGTTTCCATTAGAACAATAAAGGAAACATTTCCTCTCAGAAATGCGAAACGTGATTGCTTTTTAGCACAACCACCGTGAAAACTTGGGATGCAGGAAAGAAGAGAATCTCAAATTGTGTGTGAAAAATAAGGACGTGGTTTGCAGAGAAATCCACGCCACAAAGAAGAAATACAGACACGATGCAATACCAGATACCGCATACAGAGAGATGGTAGAAAAAGATTAGGGCCCAGAATCCCAGGCAGACTTCGGCACGGCTGCAAGGCAGAGACAGATATAAACACATGCAAACCTGCCAAAAACCCTTTGAGCAGCGAGAGGGCCGGTGCCCACCTACGCCACGGACAGAAAGACTGCAGGGCAACCCAGCCTCACCAACCTGTGGCTACAAAACTCCAGGGCGAGCCTGGCACAGGCGGCCACCCTCCTCTACCCCCCCGGCCCCACTCCCCCGAACACACACGGCGCGGGGTGACCCCGGGCCAGGCGCAGCAATGAATTCGTCACCGGGTGCTGGCAGGGTGCCACGACACGGGGAATTCAATAGGAACAGCAGGCCGAGGAGCGAATAATTCAGGCACTCCGCTTGCTTACACCGCATTGAGGAAAGATGAAGCCAGCTTGCATTGCCTTCGGCTGCCCCGTGCGCTTACGTTTGGGGACAAAAAGGGAAGCCGGTGCGTGAGCGGCACACGGGTGGGCAAGCCCCACAGCACTGCCCGGGAAAGCCGTCAGCTCGCCAAACCGTGCCACGCTGGCAGGAGCCGGCGAGCCCTGCCTGCCCTTGCCACCAGCGGGAGCGGAGCACCGACGCGCTACACAGCACCGCTTGTTCCCTTCGCACACAGCTCCCTGTGTCCCGCTGGGAAGGAAAAGCCACCGGGAGGGTCATGTGCTCTCCATCAGCTCGGCTCCCAAAGCTTAATGCAGAAGAGGATGGAGGCTATCTCTCGCAGTCACCGCTCTGCCCTAGGAAAGGCTGGCATTAGATTAGTCTATCAAAAATAGGAAGAGCTGGAGGGGGGAAAAAGAGGGATAAGGGAAGACAATAAAGAAGTGTTGGGGATATGAAAAATGTTAACCTTCAAAGCAACAGGGTTACTGACTCAACATTGCATCATGCAGCAGAGGAAACCACTTTTGGAAAAAATCCTCTGTGCTGGTCAGTAACATCCACTGATGACCAGGAGCATGCAGAAACATTGGGGAGAGTCTCCATCTCCTCCACCCAGGCTGAGAACAGACACTGATTACAACTCAACACACTCCAGAAACACAGCATCTTCTTGCCACCACTAGGAATAGGAAAACCTCAAGAAGGGCAGAAAGTATCTCTGGATTTCTTTCTTCCCCTTTCCACAAAAACACATCTAATGCTGAAACTGCTCTGCCAGACCTCGAGTCTCAAGGCCAGAAGAGACCTGGCAGATCAACCCGCTGTTCTGTGTGCTCCCATTTTTAAGGCATGCCTTCCCCAGGACATGCTGCAACACGGCAAAAATGCCTCCAGCACATAATAAGCGTGCTCCCTCCTCCTCCAGCCCAGCAGCCAGCTTTGCCCCAAGCCCAGGTACCCCACATTATCCCACCGGCCAGAACAAAAGCACGCCTAATGGGCCAGGGCATGAACAAACAGTGGTTACAGCAGCCGACAGCAAGACACGGAGCCTCACCGCATACTGGGAGGCTGATAATAGCATTAAGTCAGTCTTCACCATGAGGAATTCTTTCTCCCCATCGTTTCTGCTGTCAATTACTTTTCCGCCGACTGATTCGGGGCCAAGCACTTCACACGGCGGCAGCGCCAGCACTGTCCCAGCGAGCTGTACCTCCCGCACATCACCCTACAGCTCACGGACAAGCTCGAGCAAACAGCATGTGTGATGGCACTGTACAAGGCAAAGTAGATGGAGGTGGACCAGGTCCACTGTGCTAAGCAGGAGCCCTGGGGTGGAAATCTCATTTGCTACCTACTCCTTTTCCTGCACAGGCAGACAGACGGGGCAAGGCATCTTAAGCACAGATGTCTGTCCCATTACAGATCTCCCTGGGGCCTGCCAGGACTTAAGACTGTAGTTCAGCAGACAAAGAATCCCAAACCAAACATGAAGCCCCAAGTTAATCCTCACAAGCCTGGGCTCCAGCAGCAGCTTCTTTATCTTCACTGTATTTTTTGTATTTTTTTAAATTTTTTTTGGCACTCTGTGGTCACAAAGGTAATGTTTGGAATGGACAAATCTGTGCCAAAAAACTGTGCAGAAAGAAAACAACAGTATTTTAGCTGAATACAAACTTAGTACACGGCATATTTAGATCAAGCCTTTTGACACTTCAGATCATGCTGTACCAACACCTGCAAACCAGTAGCTCTTCCTTTGCAAAGGGAGGTGGGACGAGAGAGGGGGGGAGAAGAGTATGAAGTCTTTCTCAGTCTAAATCTCTCATTCCTTTTAACAAACAGGAATTACTGCATCATTAGATTTAGTGGCAGTACTTAAAAACAAATCAGATTTGGCGAGAGGAAAATAAAGCTATTGACTCCTGACATTTGCAACTTCAAGTATATTAGACGAGCTCCTCCATTTATATTCAGTACACCAGTAAAGAAAGCAGAAGTCTCTAATTAAACAGACACAGCATAATCTTTACAGAGGGATCAAACACACCAGAATCCTTGCCCTTCCTGGTGCCACAGCTCCCTGGGAAGCTGGGCTCTCACACGCCGTGGAAACCATCCCAGCTAAGTGAGTCACCGCTGCTATCCCAAAGGGGCACTATTCGGAGGGCAGTTGGAAACAGCTGCTGGGAGATCAACTGAAACAGGGAGAGAAATTCAGACAAGGTCCCAATTTTGACTGCTCCAAGATAATTGTTTTATTCTTCTCTGTCTGGACCACAAGCCTCCCCCCCCATGCCTCCTGGGACTGTCTCCCCATTGAAGCGGACCACAACCATAATTTTATCTTCACTGACACCATGATGGACTCCAGAAGCCAGAAGAAATTTATGTGACATGCCTCTTGCTGGCCAGGGAGGGCCTCCTGGAAGAGCTCCTCTGCAGCGAGGTTTCAGGCCATTTCCTAGCACAAGGGAAAAGGAAAGCAGCACAAATTGGAGGGGACAGAGGGTTGCAATTTGGGGGTGCATGGCTCTCTCAAACACTGCCAAAGCAGTTTTTGGTAACCCTGAGTTTTTCCGGAAGCTGCAGACTTACAGCTCTCGCCTACTTCCTCAACTCGTATCTTTCAAGGAATTTATTGATTTCCTACAAGCTCCTCACTATTAAACATTCCCTGTTTTTCTCATGTTTGCATTGGGCACAAACAGTGCTGGCAGTACCTTGGCACACGCTGCCCAAATTCAGTGAAAAGATATGAAGGATACAATTTCCCTTTAGCTTTAAATTGACTATGAAAAGCATGAAAACACAGCATCTGCCGTATGACCACACCACACCTGCAGATACACAGGGGCCTATACACAGGTCCATAAGCAAAACATTTTGGCTTTCTACTGGCACAGCAGCACACAAGAACCCTCAAAGCATCCCTCAACATAACTGACCTCAGTTTTCATAACCGATCCTCCTCGCTCGAAGAAAATTGGAGTTATTTTATATCATGACCTTCAACCTACAGGAAACAGCAGAGAGCCAAGGAGGAATATTTACAGAGAGCAAACGGCTGGAAAGGGGCCAGATGAGTATCTTCAGCATGTATAAAGTTTTCCAGCTCCCTCTTTCTGTTCCTGGGCCAGCCGAAGAGTCACCGAGCAGCACTGCACTGCGCCCAGCTGCAGACACAAATCTCAACCCCGAGACTCCCCATGACAATCAAAGGAAGGGTGGGAATCTCTCAATGAGCCTGCCCAGGAGGTGGAAATACGGCACATTTGGCCAAACCTCATTACAGGGCATCTCCGGCCTTTCTCTCCTCTGCTGCTTGCTCGCTGTGACAGCCGATCTATCAGTCACACAGCTCATCAGCATGCAGTCGCCTGTCCCCCCCTGCCCACACCCTCCCCATACACTCCCCAGCATGCAGCAGTAATTGCCTTTCCTATTAGCCCACAGCGACAACAGCTGCCATGGCAACTAGCAATGATTTTAATAAGTTTGGTCTGTTTTCAAGGGCAGCACACGCGTGCCGGCACATGAGCGCGTTGCGGACGCGCGCCGAGGGGAAGGAGGGCCTGCCATCAGCTACAAAGACAGAATTGAAAACACGGTTAATCAAAGAAACCGCAGACGAACAAACGTTTATCCCCCTTCTCTGCAGCAGGAGAGGACAACCGCTCACTCCTAAAGCGGTATGGGTGAGAGAGAGGTTGACAGCAGCGTGGCAGTACTAAACAGGCAAAGGGCTCTCCTTGCAAGAGCTACAGATGCTGCCCAGGTGACAGAAGTGACATGCAGCTGCACTGTGGGTACAGTGTGCCATGTAAATGTCTGCACTGCTGCTCTTGGCACCGGAGAGACGGGCACAGCAAGCAGTCGACATCACCGTCCACCTCTTGAAGGGACAGCAGAGGCAACCCAGCTTCTTCAACAGCTTTTCTTTCTACAACACTACCAGAGCTTCCTCTCAGGTCACTCCCTGCGTCTCCAGAAAGTCAACATGCAGTTACTTTGATTTAAAAAACAAGATGGTTTAAAAAAAAAAAAAAAAAAAAAATCAGTATTAAGGAGAAAAGTTTTGCCATCATTGCTGTGTGCGCACACAGAAAAATCCTGCTGATTTACTGCTTTATATTAGCCCCGCAGCATCTGGGGTTACCTGTCATGGTCTCAGCTACAAGCATCTCCCCTCCTCCTATCTGCACCCCCAGGCAGGACCTTCCTGGCACCTGCACCCTTCCAGCATGCCACAGCCCCCCAGGACACCCCGACTCCCCAGGCAGCTGCTGATGCCCCATGTCCCTTGCTCCCAGCACCACAGCACAGACGTCAGTCAGGCCTGTGGTACCTCAGGCTAATCTGCAGATCATTTTAAACTACCATGGAAGATGGAGTTGCTGCGCACCAACAGCGAAGTTGTGCATTACAGATGAACTACTCCAATACCTGGGGGGATCCAAAAGGGACAGTTCCACAGCCTTCCCCAAACAGTGGGTTCACAAGCCACCCCCTCTTTTTAAACATGACCTAGCAGGCAGACAGCCACAACATTCACCACAGCAGAGTCAGCTGGATTTAGTGATAAACTCCTTTTTGGCATTACTCATTTTCTATGAGATCACGAAAAAGGAACTCGGAGCCAAATGGAGAGCAGAGGGAAAGCATCACTTCCTTCAGCACCTGTTTACCGCCAGATCAGCTTAGCCTCGAGGTAAGGTTTCACACCATGCACCCCAACACAGGGAGTCACTACACAGGGGCTGTGCCTACTGTACATATCCCATGGACCCAAGCACTTGGTGGCCCAGAGCAAAGGGGTGTTTATCAATCAGACCAACCTACACCAGGTGGCCTAACGCTGCTTAACCCAGTAGTACTGATACAACATTTGCAAAGCATAAATTTAATACTACTTTTTTTTTTTTTTTTTTCAAAAGCCTTTTGAAGGTTTGGCTTAATCAGCTGTTTGTCATCCACTCACCAGTTGCTACAAAGGGACACTTTCTGCTGTGCAAACTGCACCAATATCCGTAAACTCCACGTAAAAAACTTGAAGCGAACAGACAAGAAAAGCAAGCGTGGCATGGCGAAGCCCAGCTTTCCAAACCGGCTGCAACGCTAAGTGCACAGTATCATCCCAGTCTCACAAGCTATGCAGACTCATGGGAGAGGGCATTAAAAGAAAAAAAAAAAAAAAAAAAGACATGAGAAACCTGTACAAACTTTCCCACCACACCACACATTTTGCACAAGCCTAAAGAAAATACGCGACATCTCTAACAACAGGATGCAGATCCCTACACGTATTTTAAGTGAATTTTGGTGCTAAGGAAAGATGCTGTAGTTAAAATGCTGCAGAGCATACCTTCTGATAATACAGCAAGCTGATGCAGAACAAGATGGTAGTGCAAACGTGAAGCTCACCATGCACTCCCAACACTCTCCAAGGACCATCCTTAGATGGAGTGGGCAGCAATTAAGCAAAGGGGCTACTTCAAACTAGGGAGGAAGGATGGCCCACTGAACCCAGTGCTCTGAGATTTCTGCTCCTCCACAGGTGAGCTGGTGTTGTTTCATTCCTCTGTGCATTACCTTGCACCACGCTTTTCTTCCCAATATGAATGGTATGCAATTACACGCGTTAGGATTTAAGAAGGGCTCAAATCCATGATAATGGAGGCTAGGCTAAAGAATACAGGGATATTGAACTGCTAAAAACAAAGGATTAAATCTATGAACGGGAACCAAGAGATTTGTTTTGATTCCTGTAATGCTATCTGCCTTGAACAAACTCTGTGGATACATTAGTCTCTGGCTAGGCCACACATAACAAAAAAACCTCACACTACCTAACTCACTCGAGTGACTGAGCCACACTGGAAGTGCTGGGAACCTTTCCTATATTCCCTTCGTCTGACATCTGAGCTGTGACTGTGAACCTCTTCCCCAAGCAATAACACTACTTAATTTTGCTGCACATCCTCCCTTTCCAAGCAGCACGTGAAAATGATGCTCCATCCTTGCCAGATTCATTGCTGCCCAGGGGGTTAAATATAGCAGCAATGAATTGACCAGTCTTGTTAATTTAATTTGGCTACATGGGAAATCTGTAAACAGAAGCAGAAGCCATGACAATACTATCAGAGGGCTCTGAACACAGCACTGTATAATTTGCTTTTGGTTATCACTGCCAACCGCGCAAGGAAGAAGGAATTTTCCTACCGGACATTTTTACATTTTTACCGTTTAAGCTCTTCCAGGTAAGAAGAAAGTTTCCTACAGGCACATCATTTTTTTCTACCCTGCCAATTAGCTGCACGCATAACATGCTAAATTAGCATTTGACACGACAAACTTCCAGCAACTCCAACCCAGGGCTAATTTAACAGCAGCTGGAGGCAAAAGTCCCCCTCGAGTCACGGGGAAGGCAGCACCACCTGCCCTGGCTCCGCTGGAAGGGAGCAGCCTTCGGGAGATGAGCGGTGTCCCGTCCTCCCTTCCCACCGCAATCTCATTTCCACAGTGCATCTGTTCAAACACAGCCCGTACAAAATTCATTGTAATTTCTTCTAGCATCTTCATGGAAATAGTTGCCTCCACGACAAGAACTATGCAGTAACCATCTGTACATAAACAGATTGTCCAGAGAGTGAAGCTAATCAGCACCCCAGGAAAACCCATACAAGACAGAGAAATACTTACCTAGGAATTACAGTTGAGAAGTGACCTATTAAGAAGTTCTCTACCACTTAGTGTGACTGCATTCATCACCAAAATCCTGCCCAGGAAGTCAGAGGCAGAGAAAGCCTTACAATGGTAGGAATTCACCCATGGAAGGGGAACAATGCCACATGTTTACTTGTGCCCAAAGGGCCCAGAGATTTAGGGACTGTCTTTAAAATCCTATTCTGGAAACGAAAGTAAAAATTGCTAATCCCAGAACCAGTCAGACAGATCTACAAACTTCTGAATCTTAACTGCAAACTCCCAAGAGTTCAGGGATCAAGAAACTGATGACCTAGAATAAGAAAATGCTCAGGAGAAGGACATAAAAATTGTATTTCAGACTAACCCTGAGGATCAAGTAAACCACACAAGCCAAACAAAACGCTCCATACGACTGTGCCATCAACACTGGCCAGTTTGTCCACTGTACTACACATTTTCCAGAGTATTTGCATCATCTCTTTATCAAGCACCAAATCCAAGAAAAGCAATCCCACATAGTACCTTACAACAGATACGGGAGCCCAAGCATAGTGATTTTATGTTTATTTAGAGACAAACATAGACTACAGAGTTCATAGAGGAGCTTGCTAATGCCTTGCCAGCAACAGTGACAAAATAGTTGAGACCAGGCATCTTGGAAAATTTCAGTGCAAGCGGGAGTCAAAACCACCCCATCTCCTGCTACACCTCCCAGAGATGCTCAGGGACAGGTACTACTTCAGGCAGATGGTCACCACGTTCATGTTGTAGCCAGAGGGTTCCTCGTTCTGAGGGGACAGGACCACTCTCCCCAGTTTGCCTGCAATCCCCGCACCAACAAATACTAAAACCTGACAGAAATAGGAACATTTTTATCCCATGATGAACCAGACCTAGTGAAGCACTATTCATTCCCCATCTACATGTTAAAATATGCAGACTGACTAGTCTTTTCCTTATACATAGAGACGCCTCAGATTTTCAGATGCCAGCATGATAAGGAAGGAAAACCAGATCACCAAAGGTGCAAATTAGCAGCTGGTACAGAAAGGAGGGAACAAATACAGAAAGGATGAACAAATGCTATATCGAATGCTGCACTGCAAAGCAAGCCTATCTCCCCATGAAACTCCAACAGAGCTGCCAAACACTGCCCCACAAAGCTACCAAGACTTGGAGCTACTTCTATGGTAAATGCCTGCAGTAATCACGAGTTCCAAAAATGAAACAAACGCCAAGCTCAAAAAAAAAAAAAAAAAAAAAAAAAACCCAACACAAAAACTATCTTCCTGTTTTCACTGGAAAGGTCATGCCTATTTAAGGAAACCTTCCAAGCGACATGGACATGCTCCATCTACATCCATCAACTAACAGCCCAGAGTTAAGTGTAATCACTCATCAAAAAATTCCTAGTCCTTAAAGGAGTCATGGTCCAAGCCGCAAATCCAACCCATGCTCCTCCTGGCATGCAAAACAGTCACAAATACCTGATACCACTCAAGATAAAAACATCAACTCATTGACCAACAGAGGAGGAATCCTTACTCACCCCTTTAAGCACTGAATAATAGGAGGAAAACACACACAAAAGAAGTCTCACAGCACCTCCATCTATTCTAGTCAACACCTTCCCCATGGGAAACACCCATCCCCAGGAGAACCTACACACTGGTCACAGTCTGGCTGAAAGAGATATGCTCATATGTGTTCTCAACCCCACAGACAGAGAGGTTTCAGGACAGAACACGAAGCATCAAGAATTCTTAGCGGTGCTCATTTGTGATTTATCGACAGAGGAAAATTATTTTTATGAATCTGCAGTATTTCACACTGACCACATGATGCTCCCATTGAAAGAAGACAGAAGAGATTGGGCAGGATGGTAAAATGCAGCAAGTCTTTTCTGGAAGGATGCAATCAGTGGACAGAGGCACACAAAAAAACCCAGACCTAATTACAAGTATTATTTCAATTTCCTGGCATAGCCACACACAGACATACATATAGACACATATATCAGATAACCGGTCAGACAACATACACTCAAATGCCAGTCTCAGTCTCATTTACCACATCCAAGTCCACCACAACAGTCCAGCTCTTGGACAAGACTAACTCAGGTCAGAAGTGGGCACTGGAAGAAGCGAGAGACATATGGAAACACTACAAAGAGTTAAGGCCCGCTGTAACCCTCTTTATTTGAAAAATCAAAATCCACCATTGATCCATAGCCTTTTTTCTTCCCCTTTTTCTCTTCTCTGAAGGTTTCTCCAGCCCATGGTTGACATTTAACCATCACACAGACAGCACTGTTCACAAATGCTGCTATCACCTCCTTGCTGAATCCATCCCACCCTGGCAAACGATGGCCTTGCCTCCACTCTCCATGTCTGTGACCTCTCAGCCCAGCTCTCACAACATGAACACGCAGACCACTACTCTTAGGGAAATCTAAGCAGCCCAGGAAGCCCCAAGTTTCCAAGAAGTGCTTAGGTATAAAGGTCATACAGAGAAAAAGCTGTTTCGATCCAGCTGGTGACATTAGCAGATGCCAGGTCTCCACTGGATTCACGAGGGCACTGGAGAGGCCTCCAGCCTCATCTCCTCCCCTCACTTCAAGGCAACAAGGGTTCCTAGAACACACACTGAGGCACAAAGGAGGCATTGCTAGGTTGGTCTTTTATCTCCTTTTGGGAAAAAGCAGTGGGACAGGGTTTTTTTTCCTCCCCTACAGGTTTATACTACTTCCAGTGTTGTAGCCTGACAATCCTGGCAACAAGATCAGGCATCCAGTCTGAAATCCTGGTCTTGTTCTCCAGGGCTCTCTGCAGATGACAGAGCCCCGGCCATACAGCACATTTCTGGTCCGTCCCCCCCCCTTTCTCAGTGCTGTACTCAGCTAAGAAGAGAAGAGAACTGAACACCCATGCAGAAGCAATAAAAAGCAATGCAGCAATGGGATGCATCAGGGACACGTTATTCCACAAGCAAAAGGAAAGAGATACCAAGTCCACGATCACCCAAGTACTTTCCACCCAAGACATCTGAATCCCAAGTAGCAGGATTCTTTTGCAGCCTAAATGTGTCACAAAGCCTCGCCAGCAAAACATACCTTAGCTTGCCTCCCTCTTCTCCCCGCTAACCCCACAAGCGCCCACGCCGAGACCTATGTCCCCAGAAAGGGGGAAGAGTTGCCAGTCCCCCAGGCAGCCAGCGCAGAGAACGGGTCGGGAGCTGGTTCCTGACTTTCCTGTCCACACAGCAGCTTTCTGCTTGCTAACAGACAGAAACACACTTTTAACTCAAAAGGCAAGGTAGCTACATTCCCTCCCAAAACAGCATTTCAATTGCAAAAGTCAAGGGCTGTGGATTAGAAACACCAGTTACAGCTACCATGCAACTTCCACACTTTTTCCTCACTTGCAGGGATGTTACAACAAATCAGGCTTATGTGCTATTTTTTCCTGACTCCCATTTCATTCAAGCCTAGCAAGCACTGCGTTCTGAGCAGGAAAAACAGCTGCAGAAACCAAAAGGTATGTGGTTTTGTAGCTAAGGACAAGCAATATCCCTTCTACTTAAAAAGTCGTATTTCAGACCTCATCTTCCAAGTAAAGTTTCATTACGATGATGACCAAGTTATTTAATTAAAGCTTTTCTGCTGTTTTTTTAAGATTAAGACAACATCACTTTACATTTGCCCAACATGACGCACTTAAGGATCAGCCTGTGGAAGTGGTAGGTATTCATACGTACGGTGGAAGTTGTAGAGAGCTATAGATCAAGGATCTAAACACTACCAAAACCCCACAAGTTACAATAAAAAATATAAATAAAAAGTAAATCAGGCTGCAAGTGTCAATGGGATTTTTTGCAAAACTGGTCTTCTTACCAGTACATCAATTCCCCATTTCTACAATAAGAGATAATATACCTTTTCTACCTCTCAGGAAAACTGCAGAAATAAGATCATTAGTATCTGTGAAGCACCCACACTACAGTGGTGAGCACCATAGAAGAGACCATTAAAAATTAATAGTTCTGTATTCAGTGCAAGGTTTAGATTATCTGCAGTAAATTCAGTTTGGGATCAGAGATGAGATGAAAAGGAAGAAATGAAATATTGAATAGCTCTCTGTCCAAAGCCTGACCTCACACCCATTTTAACTGATAACAAAACTCCTGCTAGATTTAACAGCGCCTCAGTGAGCGTTATCCATTTGATGCACTCACGGTGATGAAGTCATCTCTAAAAACATAAAATGTACAACCACATAATTAAGACCTCACACGCTGCCTTCTTGTCACATCCTCCTGCTGGGCACTTACCAGGCATAAGCTCCAGCTCCTACCACGCTGGATGCACCATGCATTAAATCTCCCCTGGTCGCAGCCCGCTGCAGCACTGGTGCTCTCTCTGGCACATTCTCTGTCTCTTCACCCCTTTGCATCAAGGAGACAGCACCCAGAAGCTTCAGACCACCCAGGACAAACACCAACGCCCACAGCACCGCCATAGCATAACACACCTCCTCCTAAAACTGGAGCATTGAGGGCATTCTGCGTTTTCACACACTTCAACTTCCAGTCCTGGACAAAACAAGTAACAGGACGGGCAGGAGCTTCAGAAGTCAAATGATTTCTGCTGCAGGCTGCCCAAGAGACATTCAGATCTCGGCAAATGAGCAGAAGTGATGCATACACTTTACTGCCTCAGTTTCCTCCACGATCCAGATCATTCCTGAGGCCGACATCACACAAACTCCTGCTTCCCACTATCATGCATCCCACCAGCCCCAGGACATCTGCCCACACCACACTGCCAGCTTCCACCTCCTTCGGTATGCCCCACGGTTCAATCTGCTGTGGCAACACCACAGCCTCAGTTTCCTTCCCTGAACGAACTCCCAGGTTGTGTGGCTGGTCCCACTCATGGGAGTGGAAGCAGCATCACTTAGAGAGAGTGGTCTTTAATCCCAGGAACCAGCCCAAGTCACTCCAAAGCTGAGCTTCGAGAAGAACTGGTGCCTAAAGGCAAGGAGAAGCACCTACAGAACATACTCCATCCTGGTCCAGCTTTGCTCCAAGGCTGCACAGGGCTTTTAAGGTGAAGCAAGGATAGGAAAGAAGCCTCTGATGGACCTTCTCTCCAGGACAGGAGAGTACAAAGGGTAACGAAGAAGCCCTTTAATACATGCACTTCCCGTCATTTCTTCTCCCCACAAAAAGGAAGCAAAGCCACAGAAGAGAATAAAAACAAAAAGCCAGGCAGAGATGGCTCTGAAGCACTGTCTCAGAGCAGCTGCTCTGACAGTCATGCCTGGCTACGCCGCCTGCAGGACCAGGGCCCCAGGGAGAAGGCTACCATCCCTGCAGCATGGCAGAGCCCAGCCTTCCCCCCTGCCTTGCCTGCCCAAGGGGGACAAGCAAGCTGGAAGAAAGGTGACCTTCCCACCTCTCTCCGGGTTAAGGGAATGGCAACCGCAAGCAGCAAATTATAGGCCTAGGATCCCAGCTACAGCCTCTCCTCAGCCCACGCAGCACTAAATCAAGGCTTTTAAGTGACGCCTCGGTGGGATTTCCCTCCTGGGCATCGCCCCCAACAGTGACAACCACCCCAAGCATCTGCAAGAATCCTCTGCAGAAATAGCAGGAGAAAAGCTATGCAGAAAGCCTCAGTCAAAAGAGCACGCTCTGGTCCCTTGAAGAAACCTGAGCTGGATCCAGATCCCAGGGCCTCAAAGGCCTCTGGGGAGAATATTAAAATATTTGCAACACACAGAAATGCCACATAAGGTTGCTTCTTTAGCTTCTCTATTAAAGGGAATTTAGCTACGTACAGCCAGAGGCTAAAAGTGCTGACACGTTGGGTTGGTTTTTCCCCCCCTTAATTGGTGCAGGTTCTCCCCATATCTATGCCAATACCTGCATTATTGCTGAGGCAATTAGGAGCAGATAAATCCCAAGAAAGTCATACAGAAAAAGCAACAATTGCTTCTAGCCCACACTCTTTGAAGCAAGCATCCAATCTTCCTGCACAACGAACTCTCCTAGACAAATGCAAACACAAGCAACAGCCCCGGGAACACACAGCCACTTCAAAAACATGCCAGACCGAATCCCACTGTCCTACCCAAGAGATGCAAGTAAAAGATCTCATGACCTCTTTCCTAATCGCTATGAATCACAAGTACTCTCTGCCCACACTCCAAAGGTTAGGAGGCAGCAATGGTATAGCTGATTGAACACCAATGTCGTACCAACTGAGCTGGCAGAAACTGCCAAAGTTTCCTGCTCTGCCCAAACAGATGCTGGATCCAGCTCAAGTTCAGCTGTTGCCCCTCATTAAACAAGAGGGCTTTTGTATACGACCTTTCCTACGTTGCGGCTACTTAAATAGATCATATCATTGCTAAGGGGTTAGCGTCCCATTTCCTTCAGTCCAGCAAGATAGCTGCTAGGGGTGGTTTTGATAGATGCCATATGTACACGTGACAAGCCAAACAAGAGGGAGACTGGAACAGTTCACAAGCCTCTTCCCAAACACCTTGGAAATCCTCCAGAACCGAGAAAGCAGGTTAGAAACTTCAACCTACGATGGGCCCTTCTCAGAGAAGTCCAGCAGACAGCAAAGCTTTCCTGCAGCAGAGGTGCCCTGGCAGGTCTCAGTGGGACAGGTCGGCAGAGCCCTGCCGAGGAGCGCTGCTGGTCAGGACAGTGGCACAGTGAGGGCTCTCCTGCCATCGTTGGGCTTAGCTCCTGCAAACATCTCAAATTCAACCTGGAAAAAAGGAGGTGCGCTCAGGAAAGTGAAGCGGAGGGAGGGGGAAGCATGCTGGGGAAAATACATACAAATCTTTCAGACTAGCATCTTCCTGAATTTAGAAAAGATTGCTGGCAAAATTAAATTTACCAGAGAGCAAAGGGAGTGAAGGCCCAAAATGCAGTCAAGCAGCTCTAATCCCTAAACATCGGGATTATCTCATGACAGCTACACTCCAGCGTCCACTCAATACCACTGTAAAATGTAGATCAACAGAATGCTTCAGTGAACTGGAACTCGTTACCTCTAATTGCTTCTCTCACTTGGCTTCTGGATGTTCCTCTGATCCCTCAGCCACCGCGTTTCTAAAGCGCACACACACAGAAGGTCAAGTAATATCCGAGATGGGCAAATTAAATAAGAGGTTTCCAGCTGACCAAAACACCTGCCCTCCTCTGCCGCTTCATATGAAAACTAAGGTTTGTCCCACGCCACAAGACAAGTTAGCAGCATAGAGCGATAGGTTTTAAAACATCTTCAACCGATGCGACCCCTAACATTTTCCAAAGGGGCAGAGGTTCCTGTGCAGCAAACCGAAGGCTGCTAGCAACAAGGCTTTATTTTTCCAAGCTGACAGGGGTATGTCCTTCAGCAGCAGTCTCCAGGGGGGCCACAGACCACACACAGAATCCAGTTCAGGTCTGTCTCGACTTCAGTTTGGCTTTCCTACCACTGGTGCAAATGAAGTAGTTAAATTTTTTTTATTTTATTTTACTGCCGCTTCCTTTGCATCTCCTGTGTTCTGGTATTCTGGCTGCGACCAGCCTCACCGCAGCAGAGCCACTGAAAGCCCTCCGTGCAGCCGTGATAAAGCACAAAGCTAGCACAGCAAGACAGCTGCTAAACCTTCAGCGACCAGCACTTCTTTGAGACGGTCTTGAAAACGGAGGTGTGAACCCCTGATGCAAAAGGGCAAGGTGGGAGCCTTGGGAGTCATTGGGAGGAAAAGCCAACAGCGGGTATTTCACAGGACATGCCTAGGAGAGAGGCACACTGCTCCGAACTCAGCTAGGTGGACAACCTTTTCAAAACACAAGGGAGAGCCCAGGCTTTCTGCAAAATGCCAGCACACTCATGTTTCTAAATGGGAATTCTGAAAAGGAAAAATAAAAAGTGTATGTCTACAGCTGGTACACATACACAGAAGGAAACCATCTCCAGAAGAGCCAGACCTCTGTTCAGCATCCAACCTCACAACTGCGGCCATCACCTTTAAAGACAAACCTCTAAAATCCAAAGAGAAATACCAACAGAGCCTGGAGGGGTACTAAAGCATCCAGAATACTTTACTTGGGCTTTCCATTTTCCTGAATATGGCAAGAAAAGAGCCAGCATTAAAGTGCTCTCAACATCTCTAAAATCCCAACTTTCAGTCTGTGTGCCAAACGTTTTCTTTGAACTGAAGATTTTCTAAGTCTTCCCAGACTGTCAGGTCTAACTCATAACACTCAAATATTTAAAAAAAAAAAAAAAAAAGCACAGAAGCAAACGAAGAAATAACAACAAATGTAAAGGTGATTCATTATGTCTCATCGTATCAGCAATAGTCTGTCCTAACAGCATCCCAGGAAACCTCATCCTGGATCCAAGGCAGGGGTCAGCTTCTAGAAACTGGAACTTCATTTCTTTCCTAGAATATCTTGTATCCCCTGTACTGCTCTGCATCTCTTTACAAAGATGGCCATGCCATGAATAATCTGAGAGAGGAAAAAGCTAACCTGATTACACAGCTTCTCCGCTATTTACTGCAACTAGATGTTCCCTTCAGTAAGATTTAAAAATACAGATTTCCATAGGGTCCCCCACAGCACAAAAGCTGTTGTTTGCTGGCTCCTTCTCGATTACAGTCCCAGTCAGCCCTCTTACTTGTAAAGCCCAAATCTGTCTTTGGAAATTATCAGCAGACTGATTTCTTGCCCTCCTCTGGGGCACCACAAACGGGCCATAGTTTGAACGAGGACACTGGTTGTTATGAAGAACCAGCAACGTCCCTGCTCTCCCCTTCCCATGGCACACTGCCAACCAAGGTTTCCAGTCTTCGTGCTGGAAGGAATCAAGCTGGTAGAAGGTGTTACAGACCGTCTTCTGGCTCGCGGTAGGAAGAGAAACCGCAGACTTTCTTGCGCAGTGAAGACTTATCATCTATGACGTCATTATCTAGTCACAGGGGACTGATCTCAACACCGCTAGTCATCTTTATGAACCCTATGCAGACATGCCTGAATGACAACACAAAGTCACCACTCATCACCGCCACTAAAAGTTTGCATGGACTGGCTAAGGCATAGACCACAGCTGCATTAACTGTCTTCCCTGACCAGTTGGCCACGCTCACGGTTGCGGAAGAGTAATTCCCCCAAATACTCTGGAATAATGAACACACAAGTCATTCGTGAAAGAAGAACAAGGATCAGCTCTGTTCACACCTTGCATCTAATTCCAACCACATATTACCCCTAGGTATAATTTTAATTCACTAACCAGCCTAGACCCCATAAAAAAGTTAAATCAAAATTCAGCTCAGGTATGGAACAAGGAGTTGATTAACTCATTCAACCCCACACAAAGCAACCGGAAGATATTTTACTGATTTCTCGTCAGCAGTGTAAGCTGGCTGGTACACCTCTAACACCTCGATGGGGAAGACAAACACAGCACCCTGGAATTACACCCTTGTCTGCAGCTCTAAAGAAAAAGGGACACTTCCCAGCTAGCCACAACATTTCTCATTTTTCATCATGCGAGGAAGGGAGGAGGAGGGAGATTATTGCAAGGGTACTTTCTCTTCCATCTGCACAGCAATCAACCTCTTCTGACAAGCAGCAAATACAGCTGCATCAACAACTGCATTTCAGTGCGGTTTCACAAGTGACTTAGGCCAATATAACTTTCTCTTTTTTTCCTCCCCTCTGCTAGGGACTATTTTTACCCAGATTAGCAAACTGATCCAAATGATTCAACTCATCCAAGCCAGCAAACAGAGAGCAAGCTAGTTCTTAGCTAGCATTTATACAGTTAAAAAGCAGCAGTACCTTCGCAGCCCTTCAATTCCAAAGCTTACAAACATATCCAAATATTTCCAGGAGGCATTCCTGGCCGGTGGCGTTTGATTTTTGCCACTTATGGACCAGAGGGAGCTAAAAAGCAGCAGTTTGTGTTGGACCTTTTCCTCCCACGCCATGATTAACTGAAATATGTCCCAGAAGCAGATAGCAGCCATGATCCGATTTGTCCCAATCCCAACTCAAGCAGCTTTACACCACCCTCCTAACAAGATCAGCACTGGCCAAACACCATTTATCTGGCCTGATCAAAGATGGATTAGATAATGAAACCCTAACTGCATAAGCTGTCTGAGCATGCTGGCCTGAGACAGCAGAAAACAAGCAGCCCAGTAAATTTAAGGGGTACTTTAAGCTTCAAGGGACGCTTTGCCCCAAGTTATTAATAACTAGCTACTATCTTACCTTCCTATAAGCTAACTTTTGTATTTCATCTTAATAGACTCCAATAAAAGCTATTAGTTTTACAGCTGCATTAGTAATTTCTATAGCCAAATGATTTATTTCAGCATTGCAAGCCGTGTTCATATCCTGAACCATCACTGGGTAGGGGTTATGCAAAGAAGAAACCGTGGCGAGCATGGCACCCTGGGATTCCTTGCTCTCAGCCCAGAGACACAAGGTCACCAAGTTTACACAGCAACAGCCTGTGGCTCTGGAACAGGAAGTAGAAAATTGACAGGATCTGCAGGAAAAACAAGGTATAACAGTTGCTGGTGTTATTTCCAGCTTCTAGAAAGCCTCTAGTACATAGCAGGGGGGGAGAAAGAAAAAGAAAATTAATCAAAGAATAGGCTCTTTATTCCTCTTGTAAGCATTACATACAGTTAAATATAGAGACTTTACCAAAAAAGAGCCAGTTCTTCTAAAATAAGGTACTTCAGAAGAATACACTATCTGAAGGAAATCCTCATGAAAGGCAATCTTGTGTTTTGACTTTTAGGTAAAAAGATACTGAACTTCCCAAACATTAAAGACCACAGTTTTCCTAGCTCTGATACTACTTGTAAGTTTGGCTTCAAATTTGGTGGTACTTGCTTACAGCCATGAGAAGATTCTCCAAATAAAAAAAACCCACACTCCTTAACAGTAAAAAAAGTCAAGGGAAACTTCTGGACATAATGGTATGTCTGTGCACATACATAAATACATACGTATATACATGTATATAAATATATATGTTTATTTTCATCTTTTATATTGAAAAGATTGAAAAATCTTTTCCATATATATACACATGGAAAGATTAAAATTACACTAAGAATACCAAGTAACTACAATATGGGGGTCCCAGTCTGAAGAATAGTTATACTGACTAAAAAACACACTTAACTTTAAAATTGGACTCCACTAGTTGCACTTCTCCACTGTTTGCCAGCATTTGATATGGAAACAAAACGCAACTTTCCACCAAGATCCACAATTAATCCCTGCTACCATTACCACCAGTATTACAGATTGCTGTGCATGTGCATGGTCGAAGCCCCATGGTTGAATGCTACAAGCTTAGTATCTTGTACTATTCACTGAATAGATAACAAAATGCTTTCCTCGAGGTAAATATAGAGGGGAGCCTTTTATGTATACAGAAATCGTACTTCTTCGCAATAAAAAACCCAAAATTTTAAGACTGTTTTGCTAAACCAGTTCAAGTCCCTCCCTGGGCAATTTTCAGTTGATTTACCACTGGTTTACATCAACAACCGTTGAACCACTAACTGCAGGTAAACTGGTGCATCTCCTATAGCTACACAGGACCTGAGCAGCAGTTCAACTCTGATGAGCTGGAAGAAATTCATGTCACCATGTTCACGCACTCATTCATAATTCCTAGCAAGGCACGATGTATAAGCACTCCTTCAACGCTGAGCATCTTTGTCCTTGCAATTATACACATTGTCTGAGTCATACTTGACACCTACGTGTGGGAGAAGATACTACTTCAAGGAATGAAAGAGCATGGGGTGGTTTTCGCTGGTCCTTGCGGGAGCACGAGCAGCAGCACTTGGGTGTGAAGCTCCAGCCTATGTTCAGCCCACACCATCACGCTGGGAAAGTAAGTGATGTGGTGAGGTGGAGGGGCCACCACGGAAGGCTGAACATCAAACAGAACCACAAACAAAACCGTCCTGCCACAAGCTATTTTAAAAAAAATAATAAACCTTGAGCATGCAAACGGGGGACAGCCTGGAAATAAAAAGGGAAGATCGTTGGCCAGCGTTTGGCATCTAGATGAGAAGCACGTTGGAGAGGACACAATGCTCCCCTTGGAAACTATCAGCAGTGCTTACCAACCCCAAAAAAAGGTGAGGAAAGAAACAAGTTCAGTTTAATAAATCACACAGAGCTCCGATATACTCCTCGCAAGAAACGGAAGCAAAAAAAGCCAGCTGAATTGCCATAATAAAACAACCCTGCACAACACCCAAACAAAGGAAAGCCCAAATACCTTGCCAGCATCGCCCCACGAACACAAAAGCCAACGCACCTGGAAAAAGCGGCGTTTTGGGGACGCTCAACAAGCGCTGCCAGCAGACGACAGGAACGCGACAGCCCGTCGGCAGCCCCTGTGCCAAGCTGGAAGGTTCCCACCCGCCCCTTCCCCCTTCCCCCGGCAGCACCTGGGATTTCTCCCGATGCTTTACGAGAGCCAGGGCGGTGCGGGTAAAACCCGCCGGTGCCCCCTGCCCGGTCCCGCCATCCGCGGCCTCCCAAGGGTCCCCGGCGAGCGGAGAAGGCCGGTGCCCGGAGCACCGGACCCAGCGGCGGCTCCTTGAGGGCCGCGGC
>VYZV01034330.1:371545-393994 GCA_013401275.1 Pandion haliaetus
AAAAAAAAAAAAAGGACAACTTTGGCAAGTCCTCCAGGTAACTGGTCCTGAGAGGAGCTTCCCTCTTCACCCCTCCCTGGAAACACGTGAAAGAAGAAAGGGCAAATTGCCATGGCCAAAGCACACCGTTTTTCCTGAAACTGCTCCCAAACCATGTGGGTGGGCAGATTAAAAGAGGCAGAAGTCTGAGGTCACTGAACATGATTGCCAAAAGCAAACAAAGAGGGAGGGGAAAGAATACAGGAAGGAGCTTCCCTGCAGCTAGAATCAAAGACAAAAGGAGATTTACAGCAAAAATAATCTTTCCCTAACCCCACTACCCTCCAAACTGTGTAAGGATTCACCAGCAGACATGGCACAGACAGTTCTACAGGCCTTTGTAGTGGCCAAACTGCTGGTCAGATTTCAGAGCCTCGACTCTTTGGCATTAAATACAAAGAGGATTAGGAAACTGGAAAGAGGAGGAAACTAGGAACACAGATGCCTGATGGCTCCAGACACACAGAGCTGGGATTGCTCTGCAGATTCCCCAGCCAATTGAGGAGGAGAGGGTTTGCTGAAAGTCCAGTGGAAGAGGGGAGGGTGGATGGGTCACCATCACGTGTAACCTGGGTCAAATGGGAGGACTTATTCAGTAGCTTTGGCATCACCAGCATCTGCCTTGCCGTCCACTTCCTCATCGGAGCACTCTCCCGTGCCCTTCCTGACAATTCGACGTGTCATGACAAACGGCAGGTCCCCACGCCTGGGGAAGGACAGACAGTACATCAGCAACGCAAGGTTCCACTGAACTCACCAAACGGGGCAGGCTCTGGAAAGCGGTAAGGAACTACCTGGCCACCCTGTTTACTGGGGGCAGCAGCTGCCACTGGGGACAGCTACAGCGGGACTCCGCTGGACTGGCTGCCAAGGTATTGCACAGAACGCTCTGCCTTACCTGAGCTTGCTCTTCAGGGAGCTGACTTCTCTATTCATTGCATCAGCTGTTTCAGTGGCATCCTCCAGCTCACGCTGGAGCTTCCTACGGGATGCGTTGGCTCGCTGGGCCTCCTCTTCTGCTTCCTCAAGCTGGCGTTTCAGCTGCTTCAAGCGCATGTTTGCCTTGTCCGCCTGAGCATGTATGGAGGGGGGGGGGGGAAAAAAAAAAAAAAAAAAAAAAAAAAAAGAAAAAGTTGTTCCCCACAGNAAAAAAAAAAAAAAGAGATCAGTGTTTCCCCAGAGTTACAGCACAGTAAAGCAGCAAAAAGCAGAGCCTCCAAAGCCCTCTTCCCTTTCTGAAGGGAGCTGCCTAGGACTTGACAGCTCCAAGCTCTTCCTTAAAAGCATTACATTTTCATCTGTATCATCTTGTAATTATCACAGTCAGGGAAAAGAAGAGAAATCCATAGGAAGGTTAATGCTAGAGCCCTCTTACATGCAGATGATGCCTTGGTCATAGAAGGGAAAGCCTCCCACCAGAAGACTCGCCAGTGCTGCAGGTAACTATACACACCTGATCTTTGAATTGCTCAGCGTTACGCCTCTCATCATCCACCTGCAGCAAGATATCTTTCAGCTTCTTCTCGGCACGGCGCACCTGCTTGCTGGCAGCCTGGCGCTCCCTACACAGAAATACAGCGAGGCTCAGACAAGAACTTATCTCCCGTTGTCCCCAAGAAGATGACCTGACTCAGGCAAGTTAGGAACAAGGAAGATAGCAAAAGTCCTCCTAACTTAGTAAAAAGGGGACGGGTGGCAACGTTTCCCAGAAATGACCAAAAGGCACTGGTGTCACACAGATAGGACCCTTCTTGAAGCTACAGAGGGGCAGCAAGCGTATCACAGCTGCAGTTTTTGGAGTGGTTAAGTCTGGAAGAAGCTAGAAGTCTCTACAGTGAAAAACAAGGAAAGTTTGCCAAGATCTTACTGCTGTACTACCCAGTATACCTGGGATGAAGCCCTCACTCAGACAAATCAGAATTTGTTCAAAGAGCTTAAAATGCCAGAGTGGGTGGAGGCTCATAAAACAGATGGAGTTTCTACTAGGACATACTTTGTCTCCAAGTCCAACTGCTCTTCCAGCTGTGCTATCTTTGCTTCCAAGGCCGTGATGGTAGCCTTGTACTTGGACTTTACTGCACTCTCCATCTCCTGCAGTTTAAGCTTAAGCTCCTTGTTCTGGCGCTCCATCTGCTGGCGAGCGTTCTCATTCTTCTGCGCATTGCTACGCTCAGCATTCAGGTCGGCATTCATCTGATCAATCTGCAGAGAGAAGAAGTACTCAGCATATCGAGCGCTCCAGCCTGAAAGGCAAATTTATTTCTCAGACATATGCTGACACGCAAAGAAGAAGGACCCTCAGGGTGAGCTGAATACCTGGAATAACTCTGATGCAGAGGGAGCTGTCTATAGGCAGGGTACTTCTCAAAATATCTTAGTTTACCCAGATTTTCAAAGTAATTCCTTGAATAACAGGTTTATCAACCTCCTCTTAGGGCTAAATTTGCCAATCACGTACAGTGCTCTCTGGGGTGAAGGCCATGGTTTTGGCACTTAACACAGTAATTATCAGTCTTCGTGAATTACAAAAATCCTGAGGCAAGCGGATCCAAAATGTGTGCTTTACTAATTTATCATTTATTTGCTGTCTGTCTACTTCCACTACAAAGCAGCAGCTCAAAAATACTGACTTTCAAGGGTGAAAGGGCAAGAACTCAGTCTGCTTCCAAGCCAGGGCTCTGGCTGACAGTCAGCCAAGGAGAGAACTATGCTCTCATCCACCACAGTGAAAAAGCCGTTTGGAAAACCGTCAGCCTAGCTCCTTGGCTTTGGAGCGCTAAGAAAACAACATGCCTGACTCAAAGTCAGGCAGATAAAATATGGCAGAGAACAGGCAGATTAAGATCATGGTTTCTATAGCAGCCTAACAAATTCCATATGGTTAGTCCATTTGAAGAAGCACAGAACTGGCAGAAAAGTCATTTTCCAAACACACTGTGGCACTGTCCAGCATGCCAAGTTGGAGCAGCATGTTACAGATCATCCTCCTCATAATCCCTTAATACAGAAAAAACCCAACCTCCCAGTGCCTTTTTTATAAACTTGGGAGATTGTTCCAGCTACCTAATGACTTAAATGATCAAAGCCAGTGAGTTAACATGAGCTGTGTCTTCCCACCCTACTTCCTCTATTGTGGTATTCAGGTGTTTCATCTTGCCTGCATCTACGGACTTCTGAGGGCCTGCACTGTACACAAAGCAGCAGCTGGCACTCCTCAGAGTGCGGTCTGACAATTTACAGACTAGAGAGCCCCTACTGGCACATGCAGCCTGAACAGGTACCTGAAGATTTGCCTTCTTGAGCCGGTCATTGATTATCTCTGTGTTGCCCTGTTCTTCTTCTAACTCCTCCTCCAGCTGAGCTATCCGGGCCTCCAGGCGTCTCTTCTCCTCCATGGCCAGTGCTCTATAGGACACAGAAGCATTAAGGTAGTGTTGGTGGCGTTAATGCCTTGAGGAAAACTTGCCACTTCTAATTTTACAAAATAAGCTCAGTCTTTCAAGAGCAGAGAGGATACAGCGCATGCTGCAGTCTACATAAAAATAACAGCCTGCAAAGTATTTTCTCAAACCAGCTCCTCCACCCTTAAACAGGGAACATTACTCACCCTTTACCACTGTTGTTGGCAATCTCATCAGCCAGCTCATCCCTTTCTTGCTGGGCCTGGCGCTTGGCACGCTCAGCAGCTGCAAGTTCCTGGAATGAAAACGAGACGGTCAGTGATCCAATGGGAAGCTACCAATTAATGCAGCATAGGAAAAAGTAGTTACTGGCAATGGGTGGTACGGTCTCTAGCTAGATCCAGACTTAATTATAAGATGAGGTCTTCTCCCCTCCCGCCTCACAGCTTCCTTTGTTTTGTACACTCCTATCAGCTGTCAGGAGAAGGCCAAATTTTGCATGAAGTGGACTTTGTATTTGAGCAGAGCAAAAAGTACAAAAGAAAGGAAATAACCACTCCAGCTTAGACTGCTACACTTTGTTCTTGGCCAAAGAAAATGAACAAACCCTTGACTTGCATGCATATTCCATTACCTCCTGCAATTGGATCATCTCTGCCTCCATGCTCTTCAACTTCTTCTCATTTTCTTTGGCCTGTGCCAAGATCTCTTCTCTGGAAGTACGTGTGTCCTCCAGTTCCCGCATGTAATCCTTCATTTGTGCCTGAAAAGGGAGAACAAAAAAGGATGAATTTCAGAGCGTCCACATTAACAAATTGGGTTTGTTTATCTTACAGGAAGCACGGAGAGGGAAAATGGAAATAGGGATTCATTAATCTTCAGCTACCAAAAAGGCTGCTGTAAAAAGAAGAGGAACCATCCTTTTCCCATTTCACAAGTAACACGGAGAAGTGGTAATGGAAGCAAACAGGAACACTTAAATTGCAGGAAAACAGAGGGGGGAAGGGAGGGTACAGGAAGCTTTCTAGTGAAGCAGTGGAATGGGCAGCCTAGGGAGGATTTGGAGTTTTTCCTACAAACAGATCAGACAAATACCTGTAGGAATTACAAAGGCACAACAGACCTGTCTTGGGGCAGGAGAAGGCCTAAGTGATATTTAAGTCCCTCTAGCGTTGCAGCTCCATAATCCTTTCCAAACCACTGACATGAGGCAAGCACTAGCGTGGACTTTCCCTACAGCTTGTCTCCCAGGGAGTTAAACAGGCAAATCAGGGTTAGAAGGATATTTGAAATGCCAATAAATCTTTCGCAGTAAATTGCTACAAGGTTCTGCTGCTCTTGTGACACTGATGCATGGTTCTCATGAGGTGAAATCCTGTATCCCGTTTCCCTGTGTAAATGCTCTACACTGACAGCTAAACAGTTGCAGCATCTCACCTGCAGTTTGCGGAGCTGCTTTATGGCTTCTTCACGATTCTTGTTAGCGGTGTCTATATGGCTTTCCAAATCTTTCAGGTCCATCTCTAGCTTCTTCCTGGCAGCTACAGCAATGGAGCGCTGTTTTCGTTCGTCTTCCAATTCCACCTCCATCTCCCGCACCTGTATGGAGAAATACAGGCATCAGCATTTCAGCTCTTTGGTTTCCCAACAGCCACTTTTTGCATCCCCCTTTCAAACTGAACAGAAGTGCAAGCATGTGACTTGTTTTCATTCTTCCTGGCAGGGGGATGGGGCTAACATTCCTCACTAATAAAGCTACACGGGTTCCTTTGATAGACAAAGGCCGTTTGAACAATCATGCACACAAGGGGGAAAGTCTCTCACAGCTCTGCAGCGCTGCCTGATGAGTTACCATTAACAAGAATCTGTGGATCGGCAGTGTCTGTCTAACCATCTTTAGACACAAGTGCTTTTGTGTACGGAACACTTTCAAGATTTACAGAGCAATTCTTACTTGTCTAATCAGCTGTTTCTTCTTCTCTTCATTCTGTTCATCACGTCCCTGGAGGTCACGGTCAAACTGTGCCTTCATGGCCTGTTGGTTCACTTCTAGACGCAGTTTGGCATCCTCTGTGGCCTGCAGTTCATCTTCCAGCTCTTCCAGCTGTGTCTTCATCTCCTCCACCTGCTGCTCTAGGGCTCGCTTAGCCTTCTCCAGCTCATGGACCTACAGCACAGTACCACACATGAGGTTTCCTCAAAGAGTGCAGACAATTTCACCTCTGCTAAGAGCAAAAAAAGTCTAAGAACAGCCACTCAGATAAGATGGGATACAAACACACTGAATCTGTCCCCTGTATTAGGGCAGAGATACCCCTCAAAGCCAGCTGCTCGCATACCTGCAAGGTGCCAGTATGAATCATGATTACCCATTAGCCCTGGTCATGTATGTGTGGTGGTGGGGAGAAAGAGCAAAGCATTTATTAGCCTAGTCCTGACCTACCGCAGACTTAGAGCTGGACACCTCTCGTTCTGACAGAATTCAAGAAAATACTTTTTAGCCTCTGATTATTTTTTTTCCTTCGTGATTATCATAGCACTTTTTGTCTTGAAATATCGGGGTTACTGTCTTCCATTGCCTGGCTAATCCCTGTGTTTTATGTAACAGGCTCGCATCATACCTTCATCTCTGCCACAATGATACCAGTTAATTTTCAGTTTGCCACTACCTCATTTGGGTCATTTCCAGGCTCTTCCAACCCATCTTTCCCACTTACTAATGTAATACGAACATAACATTCACAAACTCTCAATGTGTGCAGTGCTCTCTACTACATTCCTCCGTGTTGACACTAGCATAAGCTTTTTGCAGTATTAAACTAACAGTATCACCTGTGTGACAGTTCCTGCCCAGATATTTTAGCTTCATACTTACACTTTTCCCAACATCATCCTTTGAACTCATCAGGTCTTCCATCTCTGTGCGGAACTGCTTATTGATTCGTTCCAGCTCAGCTTTCTGCTCTATGGCCTCTTCCAGGGCTCTGGCCAGGGAGAGGGCCTTAGTCTCCTTCTCACGAGCTTCTGCCTCAGCATGGTCCCGTTCTTCTGCATACTTGGCAGAGATGTTCTTCTCCTCTGCCAATAGCTACAAGAGCAAAGCATCAGTATTCTGAGACATTACTGACAATTTTCTAACAAGGTAAACATGCATTTTTTCATTACTGCCTTCTTGATAGTGTTCTACCATGGATAGAAGGAACCAAGAAAATGCAGCTTCAAAGAATGAAGCATGCCACCCCACCTTTATTAACTGTGCTGACCCCAAATGAACAAACTTCTGATTCCCTAGGCCTCCAATCTATTCTTTCCAACTTTCTCTCAAAGATAATCTGCAAACACCACTCTGAACTTGGTCTTGATATAGATGTTACCCCTTTGGGAAAAGGAGCATCACTAAACTTGTTATGCATGGGATTAATTTACCTCTATGAAAGCTTATTTCTCTACTCTATATGCTACGCCTTAGTTCACAAATAATATGCATTCTCCAAGCACCATTACTTAGGTATTCTTAAAGCAGAGCCATCAACAAGGCCAGGTCAGATGGGGCTTTGAGCAGCCTGGTCTAGTGGAAGGTGTCCCTGCCCATGGCGGGGGGTTGGGAACTAGGTGATCTTTAAGGTGCCTTCCAACCTAAACCATTCTATGGTTCTATGATAAGATGCACCTACTGAATGCCCAGTGACTGAAGTCATACCTGATCAAACTTCTTCTGCTTCTTCTCTAGGTTGGAAACGATCTGCCGCTGATGATCAAGGTCCACAGTGAGGTCATCCAACTCTTGCTGCAAGCGGGTCTTCGTTTTTTCCAGCTTGTCATACGCAGCTGTCTTCTCTTCATAACGCTGGCTCAAGCCCTCCAAGTCCTTCTGCAGCTTCTTCCTGGCTTCCTCTGCTGACTCAAGGCAGCCCAGACCATCATCCATCTTCTTCTTTGCATCTATTGCCTGAAGGAGAGAAAAGATCACACATGAAGCCACGCCACAGATAACATGATACAGTACCAGAAGTTGAGGAGGTAAGTCTGCTCATTTCTGAAGGTACCACTCCCTCCTCAAATAATACTGTATGACTGAATTCCCAAAGGTATTCCTGGATAGCAACCTACAAGCAGTCTGTATAATTATCATCAGAGACCTCTGCATTTCCCCTCTCATCCAAATCAGCAGGATCACCCTTTCCCAGGAAGGGTTCTGTTACTAGAAGTCAATTCTGCATTTAGATTTTAGCTCCTTCAAGACAGACCTGCATTTATGCTTCCTCTCAAAAGTCATTGGTTTACGGGATGCAGACTTTGTACCTGTTGCTGAAGAACAGAGATCTGTTTCTCAAGGTTTCTCTTTGTCTCCTCTTCTTCTTCCAGTTGCTCTTTGAAACTGTTCTTCTCATCCTCCATTTGCTTCAGCTTAGTGCTGAGGCTCAGTTTTAGGCGAGTCTCCTCCTGCAGCAGCTCCTATAAAGCAAACAGCCCAGGGGAATTCAGCACCACTCCTTGGCTTTAGAGGCTCACAATCCTCACCCACTCTCTCCAGAATGAGTACTTTCAAAGTTGAGTTTAAGTATGCAACTTATTTCACAGATAAGACAACTAAAGCCAGAATTTAAATAACTGTCTTCCAGATAGTCAGTATAGAAACAAAATATTCAGAAGGGTCCTATTCTCTCATGCACTCTAACAATTAAAGTATGCTACTTTACTACACAAGCCATCCACAGTCCTTTCTGGAGCCCTCCGAGTAGCACACAAAGCATTAAAACCTTCCCCAACAATAGCGTGACTGTACTCTGCTACATGACTTTCTCATATTCAAGTACCAAAGAATCAGACAACAGGCTAAAGTGATTTAGCATGATCAATAACATTAGTCTTAGCAGAACTGTAAGACACTGGTCATTTACCAACAGCATTTATTGACTTATGCTGCCAGTGCTTGAGTTGAAGGATCTGTAGAGACTAATAAGACCAGTCTTCAAACTAGTGCATAATTTTTTGTATAGTGCACTATCTTTCAGTCTGTTTTTCCAAAACAGGAATAAGTAGACAGAACATCAATGACTGTTTAAGGTTACTTAGTACCCGAGGTTTGGCACGCTCTTCCTTTTTCCCTTCCAACCTTCTGCTTAGTACTCCGTGCTTTACCAAAAGACTTATATTCTATTAACTGTAAATGGTTGTTTTATCCCCAAGTATAAGACTAAGCATGATTTTTTTTCCTGAAAAAATACCACATTATTTGAATCTATCACTTTCCCAATATGCACTGGGAAGTAAAATTTTCTGCTTAACTTTACAAATTTACCAGAAACCACACACATACACACACACAAAACCGCTATCAAATACTGACTATGAAGATCTCGAACAAGAACCTAGCACTCCAGTGCAGTTCTAGCATTAGAGAGCTCTCTAGCAGAAAGGTGGTAGAGGAGGACTTCTAAATCTAAGACAGGGAAAGTTACATATGTTCCACATACTGAGGAAGTGGAAGGAAGATAAACAGCTTTTTTCTGCAGAAATGCTCCGAATGCCATGCAATATAACCCCTTAGCAAAAAAAAGCCAGATCCAATCCTTTGAAGTGTTGTATATCCAGTTTTTAATGGTGTCCAGAGTGATTTCTCACTTTAGAATTTGTAACAGGCACTGGCTGCACCACACACAGCTGCCTTGGCTTCCAAAGCTCTCACCTGTGTATCCTGAAGCTGTGATTCCAGAGCAGAGAAGTCCTTTGCTAATTTGATTGACTTGCTGTCAGACTGGTTCAAAAGACCTGTGACATTGTCCAACTCGACCTGAAGGAGAGATCAGAGCATCAGTTATTAAATGCATCAGCAAAAACAAAGCCAGGAACAGGCGAGCAGCTACGAGACTCAAAAGTGAAAACGGAGGCACCTCTCAACAGTAAAGCACGTGTATAATCTCTCAGGGGAATGAATGCATCATTTCCAAAGTCCCAGGGGTGAAATACGACAAGTTGAAAACAGATTTTTACTTGGGATCACCTCTGTTGCAACAGCCTTCTGGTTTTGGTTGGTTTAAGGCCTATATGAGATTTTAGACAGCCTGGCAAGAATTTTAAAAGCTTTTATTAAAACTCACTCTCTTCTATTTTATACTATCTGCTTCAGGACTATATCTAGAGTCTCAAAATTACATTTTCACACTCCAAAAGATACTGCACACACCAGCAATGCTCAACTTTTAATGACAACCCTCCATAAAGGAGGTGGCAGAAGACAAATCTCCATGTGAGTCAAAGGCATTTGTTGTTCCCTTGAAGAAAGGAGGAGAAAAGCCTAAATTTCCATATCGCCCTTGAGCTACCCCTCATCACCATCAACCACATTACAAAGCTTCAAGACACTGTTGTCCAAATTAGTTACACAATCATCAGTCTGTTTGTACCACTTCAGGTCCACTAGCAGCTGAACATTTACAGAACTGTACTGGACAAACTGCTGCATGCTGATGGGGGGGCAGACATGCTGACACTTTAAGGCTTACAAAACTCAAATGGCAACTGGTTATTTCACCTTCTCAGGGCTGCTCGTGATAAGTGACATCAATCCAAATGTCCTGCCCTGGCAGTGAGTTAAAGAGTTTGCATAGTCCTTGGGAAGCAAACTATGGATTTGCTTTTTGTAGGAACTTTATCCTCAGGAAGAACAAGATTTTTTAACTAACTATGGGGAGGTATCATCCCACAACCTTTTCTCTCTAGCCCTGGGCTGAATCAGTAACTAAGGAAGACCCGTGCCACTCACCTGCAATTTGTTAACCTTCTCGGCCAGTTCAGCCTTCACTCTTTCACCTTCTGTAAATTTCACCTGCAGTTCTTGGAGCTGAGCATCTACTTTTTTCCGCTTGTGCTCAGCATCCCCTTTACCCTGCAGAAGAACCTTCACCTCATTGGATAGTTCAGCCCTCTCGCTTTCCAGAGCTTGTTTTGCTTTTTCAAGATTTGCTTTCACCTGAGGAGGGGAAAAAAACAAACAGCAAAACCCCTCAGACTTTAGATATGGCAGGATCCTTCCACTGAGTACTCTTCCCCCCCCTCCCCTGAACAAGCAAGCTGATGTTGCATGTGTAGCAGCTCAGTTGTAGACTGCTTACTCAGAAAAAACAATTTGAACAGCCCGTCACTGATAAGCAGGAGACAATGTAACAATCACAGAAGACAACAATACAGGAGACAGTCTTGCACCGTCAGATTTCTAAATTAAAGGTTGTACAAGTCAAGAAGTGCTAGCAGTGACAAGAATGTCTTGGCTATGCAGTATAACATGCCTGATGGGAAAAAAGCATGAATGCAACTATTTAAAACAATTTCAACTTCATATATGCTTCATAGTGAAAAATGATCTACCAAGGGAAGAAGAGCACATGTATCAGAAGCCTAGTATCATGAACACTTCATCTTCTTCTGCAGCTTTAAGATATGGTCATAGAGCAGCTATCATTTCAGGGAGGTTGACTGCTTTGGCCTTGTGTTTTCTGTTCCACATACCCGTTTGGTTTGTTCTAACTGCTCTGCCAGCTCTTCAATAGCTTGTGAATGTTTCTGCCTCATCTCTTGGATTTGAGCCTCGTGAGTCTTTGCCTCATCTTCAAGGGTCTTCTTCAAAACCGTTACTTCTTGTTCTCTCTTTGACCTGCAAAGTTCACGAAGTCCATTTAGATGCCAAGGAGAAAACCAAACAGATGTGTATAACCACCAACAGCATTTCTAATGCAGAAAAATGCCAAGGTCTCTTCAGCCCTACAAGCTATAAAGACACTTTTCAAAGTTAAGAAGGGTGCCATGCTAAGTTCTAAGTGCAAGCTGGCAGCACTACTTTCAGCCTAAGAAGGAATAGCCTGAAAGTATGAAAGTTTCAGGGGTATCACTAACACTACGGTTAGGGAGCAAATTAACTTTCTTACATCACGTGAGGTAAAGCAGTCTTGACGACAGCTTGCACACTACCTCCTTCTGTAGTCACTGAGGCTGCTAACCAGCCTACCCTGATAAAGGCAAAGACTTGCTTTGGTAAGAGACTGGATGTGGCAGCATTTATTAAAAGTCAAAACCAAAACCAAATAAGACAACACATCTACGTGCTGGAGTTACCTGAGCTCTTGCTGAGCAGCTGTAGAATCTAGCGTGTCTTCTAGCTCTGTTTTCAATGCTTCCAGCTCTTCTCCCAGATCCCGCTTCTGTTTTTCAGCTTTATTCCTGAATGCTCTCTCTGACTCCAGGTCTTCCTGCAGCTCAGTGATCTGGGATTCGAGTTCCCTGATCTTTTTCAGGGCCATGTTCTTCTGAGCTGCCTCTTCTTCCACCCTGTGTTCAACATAGGGTTCTGGTCAGAGCCAGATTTAAACTCTATGTAAATTAAAACCACCTGTCCTACTAAGAATAATCAAGAAAAAAGCTGGTATTGGTCAGCTCTACAATATTACATTCAAACTTTGATCCATACATCATCTACAAATTCTAAGTTCTATTTCCCAATACTTGAGAGCGCAGAATTACTTACCTTAAAGAAGGGGTCAGAGAGAGACTGACAACAGAAGAAAGCAGAAGAGAAAGCACCATTTTACATTGGAAATTGGACACTTTACTGAATAGATGAATACAGCAACTACCAGAGAGGCAGCATGTTGCCACTACTTTTTAACCCCCTCTGAAATCTTACTGCTCCAGTGAAATGTGTGCAGTGCACATTACATTCATAGTCTAGCTCTGAGCAAAGAATGTGGCAGTGAGCAGCAGCCAAAGAACTCTGATGCCGAGAACATGGATCTTAACAGTTCAGAGGCTGAAATACAATAGCCACAGATTCCATTTAGTCCCTACTCCAAAATGACACAAGACAAGAAATACTTCCCAATCTGGTGGTCCCTGAACCCTGCCGGGTCAGGTTCTCACCTAGCTAAGGCTGCCTGCAGCTCCTCTTCCTTTTTGGCCAGCTGCATTTTCAGTTCTGCAATCTGAGCCTGCAGTTCAGCAATCTGGTCATGCAGATCACTGGAGTCCCCTTCAAGCTTTCGACGAGTCTTTTCCAATTCTTGCCTCTGCTTTTCTTCACGTCGCAGACGTTCTGATGGAGACGGGGACACATTAAGTTACACGAATGACACATACTCAAAGAACATTGTACAAGCAGAGAAAATAAAGCTATTTAAGCAATAATACAACTGGCCAAACCGTAGCTGGAGTGCATTATTCTGTCAGGACCTATACATGCAATTGCCCCTGTATTTTGCCCTCAAAACACACCTGGGGAATTTCCCTTTCCCTCATTTTATAGCCAAACCTCCTTCCCCCCTTCACTGTAATAAACAGTGCCAGCATAATGCCAGACTTTCCCACCACCCACACCACCCAGGCATAAGCACTCGTTAAGTGATGCTGAACACAAGGTCTGCTCTCCCTTTACTGAAACTAAATAGGCTAGCTCCTGCTATGTCTCCAGATGAAGTGCCTCTAGCTTGAACTCTGAAGAACTTGTACCAACAGGGTATCTGAAACAGTACTAACCCTGACAGATTGATGCTGCTGGAAGTAGAAAAGTGGAGACACTTCCACAGCAGGAGAAGAAAGAGAACCAGCTTCTCTTCTCCATTGGCCTGCCGCTTTGGAGAGGATTTTTATTTAGATCAAGGGCTTAGCTGACAAGGCACATAACCTTCAGCCAGCCACTGAACAGCTCTATCAAAGCAATCAATAGCATACACACTATAGACTAATTTTTAACCCCTCAGAAACTGGAGAGGACTAAAACTCTAGAAATGAAACTGAAGTTCAACAAACTTTAACAAGAAAACACCTGAAACTAAACAGGCAAGTCCTTCACGGGATCTGCCTTTCAAAAAATTAAAAAAAAAAAAAACAAAACAAAAAAAACCCCAACAACAAACCACAAACACAAAACCAAAACCACCTTCAAGGTCTGTGATCATGGCCTCATGCTTATTCTTGAGTTTGGCTAAACTCTTAGATTTCTCCTCTTCCTCTGTCAGGTTTGTTGTAAATTCCGACATTCTGTCTTCCAACAGTTTCTTCTCCTGCAGAATTGAGAAGGCAGTGTCAAAGCAGTTTCAGAATTACAGGAGATTTTTGCCATCTTTAAGCAGTCAGCTCTGGAATGTCATGAGTGCCTACTCCAGCTACAAGGAAACTTGGAACAAAAGAAATCCTTTCAGGATTACAGATAGTATTCAAATAAATGGTTAAAGATTTGTATTTGATAGCTCTTTCAAAGCTGAATGGGAAGTCTGTTTATGAAATAACTTGATACTGTTTGGCATAACAATCTATCAGAAAACATTTGCTCATGGACTGTTACCTAGTCAAGGCTATTTAGATATCATACAATACTGACATGTAAAGAATACAGGCAGGCAGCTAATTTCAAAAATTCAGGTCAGAGATGTCAAAGACAAGACTGAATTCATTCATAAGTTTCCCTGTAATATGGGAAAGGTCAGCCTTTGGTGGGTGGTTCCAGGAGAAAAATCTGTACATCTTTAGCCCGCATAAGAAGCGGCAGGAGTCTTACCTTAGCCAGTTTGAGATTCTGATCTTCCAGAACTATCACATCTTCTTCCAGTTTCTTCAATTTGGCCTCTGTGGTCACTTTTTCTAGCTGTAACTTCTGCCTTGCACTTTCCTCTTCTTCAAGCTGCTCCTCTAGTTCCTTCACAACACCCACAGAAAAGCAAGGCATTTGTCAGCACTGCTCACTAACCAATGTAACAGCACAGCAGCAATACTAGAACTTGGAAGGTTTCTTTACCCTTCCTTCAAGGTATTGTTAGTACTTTCCAGAAGTGACATCTCTATCATGACTTAATGCAACACACTGCATTCTAACAAACAAGTTTTCTAGCAGAATAAACAATGCTATTTTGCAAAGAACGCCGCTACCATTCCTAAAACACCTAGCTTAAGCAAATACTTGTCTAATTATTTGACAAGTGGCCATCATCATCATCTTCAGGAATGGAACAGCTCATTCCCGATGGCTGACTGAATGCCTCAGGCTCAGCACCAGAATCGCTGTGTTCTATTGCTATTTCCACAGATAGATTTTTCTATGCTTTTTTTGTTGTTGTTGTTCTCTCTCTCTCCCGTTTCCCTCCCAGCTGAGACAGCAGAATGACTCTAACCCTTACTATCCTCTTTACTGACAAGAGACAGCTTACCTGGATATTCTGCTGCATTTTCTTCTTTTCAGCCTGCAGATGTTGACACCGTTCTTCCTCTTCCTCCACCCTTGCTTCCAGGTCATGACATATCTCCTCCAGTTCTTGTTTCTTGGCTGTCAGGCGGGCTCTTATCTCCTCAGCTTCAGCACAGAGTTCAGTTTCTGCTTGCAACTGTTCCTGCAGCTGCATCTTCTCTGCCATTAGCTACATTGGACACAAAGCCAGAAATAAGACAAGCTCCAGTTTACCAAAGCACTTGGCAATCTGTGTTAAGTGAAGTTATGTGCTCCTGTGTTTCAGTTACAGTCTTAATCACTGCAGCAGTCTCCTGCTGCTAATCAAAAGCTAAATATCAAAACATAGTTTTTAAGTGTTTGTTCTCCTTCACATGTGGTTGCAGTGCATGTTTTATTAGCCTTAACTAGCAACCACATTGTTAGCCTTAACAAATTTCTCCAGACCGTATCCATCTGAAATAAAGATTGTCTAGTTTTCCCCTGCAAAAGTAACACAAATAATTATCAGCCCTACAGAAAAAAAAATCCTGCTGCCACCTTCTGTGTTCCAAAAAAAAAAGGATTCCATTAATGATGAGGTTGAATTCAACCAGCTTGCTATAATACTCAGCCAAAAGAGACTTTTCTTCACATAATAGCTATAGAAGGCCAGGCAATAGGTGGTGACTGTACAAAATGACCTGCCAGAGGAACTGAGCCAGGAAGAAGGGCAAAGGAAATTGAACAACATGGAAGCCAAGTCACCTATTTCAACAAGGGGGAATCCTGCAGCTTGTCCATCAGACCAATAAAGCAAAGGAAGTACTCTCAAGCAGTTGGCCAGGTAGAGAGAGGATGACTTTTACACGAGATTTGCAAACTCACCTGGGCCTGGAAGGTCTCCATCTCACTCAGTCTATTTTCTGCAGCTAGCTGCTTCTCCTTGACCTTTATTAGTTCTTCTTCCTTGGCCATCATCTCCTCTTCCTGTCTGCTTACTTGCAGAAGGGGCTTCACCTGAAAGGGAAACCAAGGGAATGAGACGTGTATAAGAAAACAGGAAAACATGAAGAAATGCTCTTGTACATGGATAAGCATTGAATAAACCAATATTTTAGGTAAGCGTGATATTTGAAGGACTGACCAATTGTTTTGTTATGAACACTGGGAGGATCACAGAGGACTAGGTATCATCTGCTCCACCAGTAACACACTTTTGCCTGCCCAACTCTTTCTCCAGGATGGGATGCATCAGAAAAGGGTTTGGTAAATTCCAGACCCTCAAGGACTAAGTAGTAACAGCAGAAGAATAAAAAAGTTGCCATAGAGAGGGGAAATTCACAGGTAGGTCAATGTAAACAAAAAACAAACAACACCCACCTCTGTGCTCCCCCATCAAAAACCCCTAGGAGTCATTTCATATGAAAGAGAAGGAAAGTTTAAACGCTGCTCTCAACCCTCATTTAGCTGCAAAGTCTCATGACTAAAAAGCAAGAAATCCCATACATCTAGAAAAAAGGCCATTTCTTCATGTGTTCATTGTCTTCATAAAGGTAAAATATCTACAAGCCTAACAGCAAGATCAGAGCTCAGTGCTTTTCCTTTGCTCTTACAACACTGGAGAAAGAGATGGCAAGCCATCCCCATACTAAAAATTTTTGACTAGCTAAATTGACTAGACATGTAGTAAGTGACTCTTTGAAGTGCCATACCATCAAAGCAAGCAATCCTCTTACTCTTCTTAGGCGTAAAGCATTAAAAGATTACTTCTGCTTTTCCACAACATTACTTGGATATAGTCTTGCACTTGGTTTATGCAGGCATACTGCATAGCTATAAAATATGCTAAGATATTCTCTGCCTAAATGAATCGGGGTGTAGTTGTAAGCCATCCCGATTGTAGAGGAAGTAGCTTTTGTGCTCTGGTTTGACCCGAGAAGCTCAAATTGCAACCAAACTGTCAAAATTGCAAAGGGAAAAAAAAATATTACCTTGGTGAACAACCTCCACCATTGCCAGTTCCGCAGTTTCAAATAGGCAGCACAGTTCCTCTGAAGCACTTTCATGGCTGTCAATTGTTGCTGGCGCTTGGCAAAGGCTCTGCAAGGTAAAAGCTGGTCAGACAAAGGAACCCACAGCTGCATGCAATTCTCTCCACCAAGCCCCTTTCTTAGATACCTCTACATTTTTACTTTAGAAGGTTCCCTCCTAAAAAACCAGCAAAATTTCCAGTGAACTTCATCTACCTTTTCAAGTTTTTTCTGCTCAGGTAAGAGTGGTTATCCTTTCCTTTATTCAATTTCCTATTTAATAAAGTTTTTCCCTAATATCTTCTAATCTGAAAAGCCTCACTATTTTCACTTCAAAAAAAGGGAGATTTGAAACAGAGGTGTGTTTTCCTGCCAATCTGACAGGTATTACTTTTGGTTTTGTTTTTAAAACTGTACAATTTGCAGTCCTACCCAATAGCTTAAGAGAAGTCCTACACCTCCCGGATCAGTACTGTACTAAGACCTTTTCATTTTCGCATTTGCAGTTTGCAGCACTTCTATCAAAAACTTTGCCTGCTGTATAGTATTCCTATAGATAATAGACTTTATTGCTCTGGTAGTATGTGGGATAGTAGCACATGGAGTTTCTTGCACGTGCCAGAAGTCCAGCATTAGAGATCAGAAAATGCTAAAACACCATCAACGGTTATATACCACAAATAAAACATGACCTTCTTGACAAAAAATAATTTCTAGTCAGCTGTTTTTGAAGAGAAACTTATACCTGAATGGGAGAAATACAGATGTTTATAATGTACTTTACAAACATGGTCCTTACTTTCTGGCCAGGTAGCCTCTGCAGCATGCTTGGAAGCCAATAATGACATCTGTGATCTTCAGGTCTCTCTCTTCTTCAAGATGAGCAAGGACTCCAGCTCTGAAAAACACTTTACTCTGTCCAATTCGGTAAAGGTTGGAATCCAGCTCCAATGCTTTGATCTAAAATATGAGAGAGAGAAGAATTAATCTCCTGCAAAGACTGCTTCAAGTGAAACTTCATAGAACATATTTGTGTGTCACAGCTGTAAGATACCCCTTCCCTACAATGAGCCACTCAGGCCAACCAAAGTTGCTAGCTCCCAAGGAAGTCCTGTCCCAATTAGAGGAGTTGGAGCTCAGCCAAGCACAGCATGAAATGGAGGTAAGCAGAGACAGAAAATATGATAGAGAGCATTGTTTAATACACCACCACATCAAGTACCCAGAACTACAAGGATGCTGTGAGGAACATATGCCTACTCCCAAGAGCCCTCTTCCTTTCCTAAAGGAAACACATCTGTTGGTCCTTCCCATTGATTTTTTCCCAGTCCTGATCTTTGTCAGAAAGAGGCACCCCAACCAACTTCCCCGTCCTTTAAAGGATTTGCTGTCAACACTTGTAACAGTTAAGAGGAATAACGTATACTCCTTTAAGACAGAAACAAAGGGAATCCCTTACAGCTAAATTCAATTCAGTCTCCCCTAGTCTAGAAGCTACAGAGCCAAAGCTTTCCCTTTGAAGCAGGCAACTCTGCAGAAATCCATTGGAGCCATCACTGAAAGCATTTGTCATCAGCAGGCCATTACAAAAAGTTTGTTGAAGCTCCTACTTTAAGCATGTGCTAAAGATAACATTAACGCTTCTAAGCATTTTGATTCCATGAATACTGCTGGCATCTCAAAGCATATGCATCTGTGGAAACAGAAAGATCCTCTTTCCCTAGGATTATTGAACCTCATGCTAGTCAAAAGCTTCCATCTGCGAAGCCAAGAGAAAGCTTTTTGCAAGCTCCTTCTCTCAGAAAAAACATTTGACTTTGGAATATTGGTCTGTGAGTACAAGATATATTTAACATGCACAACTCTTGATTTCCAAACCATGCCCATTAATTTTATTCTATTCAAGCAGAGTTTCTGGGATGTCTTACCATCAGCACACAAGCCTGCTTTCCATCCATAAATCCTTTGGGAATTGCATTTGGAGTTAAGATTTCATATCTGAAAAGGAGAAAGCATTAGACTAGTTGCACTAGTTTTTGAAAACAACAACAAACAAAAGAAAATCAGTAATGCGTTCCTATGCCATTATGAGTTTGACAGTTTACAGTCTTGTTAGGAGAAAGAAGTTGCATCTCTAGACAGCAGAGCATGAAGCAGCAGTCTTTGATGGGGTCCTCTACACCTCACATTAACTACATGCTTAGTAGAGAAAGTCAAAGATGCTTTGTGCTAGAGAATACAAAAGGGACAGATGTGCTGCCTTTGAAAACAGCAGCAATCTAGTTGCGATAAAATACATCAATTTTTGCACTTATGTCTTAAACTTTGCCAGGGTAAAGACTGCTTCAGATTCTTTTCCAGGCCTTACCTTTGTCTGAATTCCTGGAATACAACTCTGTTGGGGAAACCTTGACGACAAATACGGATTCCCTCCAGCACTCCATTACAGCGAAGCTGGTCGAGGACCAAGTGGGGATCTAGTTTTCCAGCCTAGTGAGGAAAAAGTGTATTTTATAAATACCACAAAGCTTTTGTAAAAGGGGCTTATCCCCTTGCCTCCCCTTCTTTTTTGTAAAGCAGCCAGTTCTCTTTTCCAGTTAGAAGCAATCGAAAGCTTTTATGCCACCTTAAGAAAAACTGCAATGATCAGTCTCCAAAATTTTGGTAAGCATACAGTTGTTTAGGATGACCTTAAAAAGATATCCAGAGAAAATGGTACCCCTTTAAAATCTCTTGCAAAACCTGACTGTCCTGGTTTCAGCTGGGATAGGGTTAATTGTCTTCCTAGTAGCTGGTACAGTGCTATGTTTTTGAGCTAGGTATGAGAAGAATGTTGATAATGCACTGATGTTTTCAGTTGTTGCTAAGTAAAGTTCAGTCTAAAGTCAAGGATTTTCAGCCTTTGATGCCCAGCCAGCAAGAAAGCTGCAGGGGCACAAGAAGCTGGGAGGGAACACAGTCAGGGCAGCTGACCCAAAGTGGCCAACGGAGTATTCCATACCATATGACGTTTTAGGAACTGGGGCGGGGGCATCGCCGCTCGGGGACTTCTGGGTGTGTCGCTCCGCGGGTGGTGAGCAATTGCGTTGTGCATCACTTGTATTTTCCAACCCTTTTATTATTACTGTTGTAATTTCATTAGTGTTATTATTCTCATTATTAGTTTCTTCTTTTCTGTTCTATTAAACCGTTCTTATCTCAACCCACGAGTTTTAGTTCTTTTCCCGATTTTCTCCCCCATCCCACTGGGCGTGGGGGGGAAGTGGGTGAGCGGCTGCATGGTGCTTAGTTGCTGGCTGGGGTTAAACCACGACACTGACAAAAGATAGCAACCCAGCCACGTGCCCCAGGAAGCCCACATAAGACTGCATGGGCTGTGCTGTTATAACAGTCTTTACCTTTTTCTCATGGTTGGGGATAATGCAACGGACGAAGTTGGGGTTGGTGTTCCTCAAGGTAGCCATCAGTTTAGCCAGCTGTTCTTTATAGAGCTGTCCCACTGTTCGGAACATACCCTTCCTGGTTTTAAAGGCCCCTGGCAATGCTGTATCTGACATACCAGCTACCTGATCCAGCCCAACAATACGGTCAACTAGAGAGAGCACAAGAAAGAGTGTTAAAATTCTGCCACAAAAAAAAAGAAGCATTGGAACATACAAAGAGCATCTGGGTAGAACAGGATAAATTAGAGGAGCTGCAGGATCCTTTTTGCTTCATCTCTACACAGATGTAGACTCCTGTACAGAATTTGTGCAGGGATAGGAGCAGGAAGGAAAAAAAAAAGCAACAGCTCACTACAGGAAGTTTGAGTGATGGAGTCAAACTTACTCCCAAACACATTCTACTGATGCTCTGGATGGCAGCTCTGGGAGAGCAATCTAGAAGTAAGTTTCAGATGCTTCTACTTGCTTAGGTTACAATGAAAAACAACAACCAAGAGTTCTAGCTGCTAGCCCAGCAGAGTCAACTTTTAGTTAACTCTGACCCAGAAGGGGCCACAGTTAGAGAAAAAGCCCAGCTTCACTCTTGCATTACAGGCAGAACTGCCATGACCGGTGATCAGAAGAGACATACCTATTTGTAAACTGAGCAAACATGGTAAAAGGCATGATAGAAACCAAACCTCAAGATACCACTGTTTGAGTTCTTTTGGGAGTATGAGTATTCTATGACAGAGACAGGAACAATACGACTCTGAGCAAGTCAGAACTCCCTGCCCCAATGTTTTTCTCCACTATGCCACAGTGACATCCAAGCACTGATGAAGCTATCACCTTTATGGGTGGACTCCAGAGAACCTTTTTTCAATAGAAGCCAACTAGATCCGAGAGTAGCAGGGCCAAGAAGAAACTAAAGCATTACTTTTTCCCATTGCTCTTCTACATGGAGATCAAAATTCCCCCACCCAACCAAAACCAACTGTATCACTATAGATTTCCACATCCCCGGTACATTTTTATTAAGGGCTTCAAGCTACTACACTATGTTCAGTGGTTGGCTGATGCCTACACTCTGGCTCCCAATCTTCGCTTCAGAAAATACATCAACTTGTGCTCAACTGGCTTCTGATTTAAAAAACAAAACAAAACAAAACAAACAAACAAAAAACCCCCCCCAAAAAACCCAAAAACAAACAAAAAAACCCCAACAAAAGAAGAAACAAGAAAGGATGCTCTGATTTACAGCTAATGTTACTTTAGACCTGCTCACTTCTCCAGCAGCTGTTCAATAGGGTCAAGGTTGTCTTATCAGAAAGAAAAGAAGGTTATGTTACTAGATTACATCAGAGGGAAATCCACAGAAGAGTGTCCCAGGTTGCAGCTGGAACAATCCTCTTAAAAATCTTGAGCCCTGCAATCTACATCAAGATAGCAAAACGGGCAGTCACTTGCAACAGAAGATCCAGCTAAGAACAATAAACGAGAATCGATAAGCTGTGGCTCAGTTGACATTTCAAGTCCAAAAGGAGTCCCACACAGCAAAGGCCTTGCTAGGCACAAGTTGCTGACAGCCATTTTTCATGCACTACAAGTTCCTTTGCCAAACTAACTTTCTTTTAAATGATCAGCAGCTGAAGTCAAATCCCAATACTAGAATCAATGTTTAAACTGAAATCCAGTTTAACCAGTTTCAGAAATCTTCCTTCCAGATCTTGCAAGAAATACTGCCTTGCTAGCTCTACATTCAAACAGTTGACAGGGATTTGCTTTTAGCTGCTCCTATGTAAGTCTTGCAAGAGCAACCTTTAGCACCTGAATATGTCCGTATTTTTCTTGTATCCACTTGCAAGGTGAGTTTGCTTTTGTTTTAAAAGTCCGTGAGGAGCTACTAGCACAAAGCAGAGGAAATGAACAAGACAGACAAGCAGGTATAACAAAGGGACAAAGAGAAGTTAACNNNTAACGGAAGCATTTCTTGCACAGCTCTAGGATGCATTACACACATGACATGACAGCCGGGTTTCTCAGTCACCTGGTTCTAGATGAAGAATAGGAAAGTGTTGATAGAAATAGGCTCTCTGAACGTTCTGCATCTCTGCAACAGACAGAGACGTCAAAGAAAACCCACCACAGAAAGTGACAGCAACAGTAAGACTCAAAAGCAGATAAATCCAGAGAAGGTAAGAGTAAAATACTGAACAACACTGCAAAAAGAACACACTAGTTGTAGGACTGAAAACATAGATTCAACCTCAGATCTTGTGTTTGAGTGTTGCAGCTATGCAAGCTGCTGGGACATAATGATGCATTCATATTTTATCCTGGCATTCTTGGTTTCAAGAAATAAT
>VYZV01034331.1:2977-22634 GCA_013401275.1 Pandion haliaetus
GGGGCTGATTGATTTTCCATGTGGAGTGATGAAAAAACCTATGATCTAAAGCTAGATGGGAGATACTTTACAGTAAAACGGCTGGAAAGCAGCTTGCTGTACTTCTACCCTACACTTTCCATTCTGAAATCTTCAGTTACACCCAGGAGTATAATTACTTCTCTTTTCTAGCATGATAAACTGTAGGGTGTACTCCATGCCTCCAGCGTAATCAGAAAATTGTTTATATATTACTCTTAACACACATTCCCTATATATTCCCTTCTCTGAGGAAGAACTTTTAATAACAAGCAAATAATTAGAAGAGTTTTATGGGATTTGAAAATTATTACCACTGCTACTTTGAGTTTTGATAGGCAAAAATGTTCTTCTGGTCAAAGGATCATTATAAGTATTAAGTGATTAAGAAATTATTTCATTACATCTCTTTTATGAAGATTTTTTTTAAAAAAGCTATTCCTATTCTTACATTCTCTCACTCCAAAACATAAGACAGGACCTTGGAACTGTCACCTCAGGGGTTTTCCACATGGACTTGCAGCTTTCAGAGTACTTTTGGAAGTGATTGTGAAGGAAAGCTGAATGGGGTTTGATCTGTCTAAACCTAAAAATAACCATCATCTGTAATGGGTCAAGTATGACTGTTTCTGAACTAGTAAAATTGAATTTTATTGGAGAAGAGAAACATTCCAACATTTTTGTTGCCTGAAAGTTACCAATGACTAGCTCAACAGCTAACTGGTTGGTGTGAAATTACTCTGTTCCCTGAGTCTAGTTTTAGATAGACAAAGTACTGTAATTATCATTTTTGACAGTCGTAATCTTTGGCCTTCCTCTGAATTGATTGAAACCTCAGCTATTTCTACTTTTAAAGAATGTCATTTTCAGAACATGACTTAGATGCACCAGAGAAAAAGAAGAAATTAATTTGCCTTAGCTTGTACTAACTTTTTCTGTATGGCAGAGAGACTTCAGAGCTATGGAACTGAACAAATAATTAGGAAAAGAAAGAGCCTGGAAACTGCCCCCCAAATCTACAACATACTCTTTTTGACTTGCTGTACTTGATGACAGGTTTTAATTTATGTTGTTCCACCTCGCTCATCATCATTAATGGCAGGAAAAATTTTAACTAGCAAAAAAATAAACATTAATCCTCCATGTAAAAGCATGCACTTGAAGAGGTGTTTAAAAATGCTCATGCATTAGAAAACAGAAAAGGAAGATGTTAAATCTGTAGCAATAAATAGCAAAAATGAAATATTATTAAAATCAATAACCTTGAAAGAGATTTAAAACCTGGGTAAATTTGCATGAAATAGTATTCTCCAGACATTAACACCCATACACAAAAAACCTCAGACTGTAGACCTCTGCCCATTAACTCTGCAAACATGTTTAAGAAAGAGAATGCCTTTGTTCACAGACTCTCTGATCTTGCTGTTCACTGACAGTGGATTAATTTATCTACTGCCATTCACATAAGAGAATTTAGTGCCTGTGGAGGCTGATGGTCCAGTGGCTTCTTACCTTCTGTACCAGATGTGGAACCCTCGCTTTTCTCCTTGTGTCACCTGCTGAGAGATCTCACGCCTTACAAATCTTTTGTGACCTTCTAGCTTAGTCCACAGTGGGCCTTAGGTTAACAGTTGGTCCGGTAAAGGAATACACAAAAAGCACAAAGCACACCATACGAAAACATGTATGGTGAACACTAATATAAGTGGGCCGGACCAAAACTCCTTTATCTTGGAAAGGAGATGAGAAGCATTTCTATCAGCTTCCTTGGGCTGGCACAAAATCTTTGAAAATGGAAAGGCTACTTCTGACCTCAGTTTAAAAAAAAAAAGCATTTCTGCTGATTTCAGTTTTGCTCATCAAACAAGTTATTATTCCTATATCCATAAATTGTCCGGACAAGGTTCTATGTTAGACTCTACAGCTATATGGGTGTTGAGAGTACATCTGCATCAGTAAACTCAAGTGTCCCCAGGAATGTTCTTGGGTGCTGAAACACAGTTTCTTATACTAGTGATTTGTGCGAATGTTGCCAGGCATATTTTTGTTCCCTGTGTTCTCCCTGGCAATTTGCTGCTGCTGCTCACAGTTTTGCGTGATGCAAGGACCAATTGCAATGAGCTCCCTGCGTGCAGGCATGCCATTTCCAGGATTAGCAATGTCCAGTAGGATAGTGGTGAGACATTCTTTCCCAGGTAGCCTGAGCAGCCAACGACATTCCCAGGCAAATGTTTTTACTAGTTAAGATGCAGCATAATTGCCAGAGGGAAACATGACAGAAAAGGAAACCTAATGAGTAAAGAAACAACTGTGTAAGTTGTCACACAATGAGATCCTGTCTCTTAATGCATTTAAAAAAATCATTGCAGAAAATTAATCTTGGTTTGTCTTCCTTGAGCAATTTGTTCTGTATATAACTGTGAAGGAGCATCCATAGTTAAGATTGGATTTTCAAGGGGCTTCTTAGTAAGGTTACAAAAAAATTTCAAGCTTCGTTATCCAGGTGGGCATTTTCTGCACAGGACGTGGCCAACGTCAGCAACACTCTCACAAACTCAGCACAAGCATGCTACAGACTGGCCTGGGCAACTGCAGAACTACTTTTTATTTCTCTATCCTTTTCTCCCTAAAGTCCTACTCACACTATCGATGGAGAGCTGTTGCCCTGTCAGCAACACACTTGCAAGCCCAGCGCAGCTGTAAGTTTGTATTACAGTTTTTGCACTATTAGTGGTCATGTTTAATGCATGCTTTCAGTGGGAATAGAAGATGCTTCACTACAGTTCAAATAGAAATGAAGTAACTAATTTAAACAGAGACTTGGCTTTTATGTTGCATTACTACTTGAATTTATCTCTAGAAGATTTAACTTGATTCGCTAGTAAAATTTTAAAACCAGGGCTCTGCTTCTTCACTATGAATTTGATTCAGCTAATCTGAACCTAATTCTGGTTTCAGGTTTCACAGTAAAGGTAGACAGAAACAATCCCTGTGAGCACATTGGAGAAATCTACATAGATTAAAGTCTGCTATTCAGTTGTAAATAATCAGTTGTAAATAAAGCCAGTTTTAACTCATGGAAATAGTTTATTTGCTTATAATTTTAAGCTAATTTGGCCAACCTTGTTTGTCAATAATATTTAGAAAAAGAGTAAATGTTCTGTTGCAACATTTTTCTAACATAGTATTTCACAAATTTAATAGTGTAAAAAATATTTCTTTTCATATTCCAAAACTTGGCTATGTTTAATTCAGGGGAAAAAAAAAGGTAATAAAATATGACCAGCATTTCCAATAGAGAAACTAAGAACACCAGACTAAGAATGCTTTCATCATCATCATCGTCTCCCATATTCTGCTATTACAGGCAACAAATTCATTTTATTTATGGACTTACTGAGATTTATTCTTGTTTGTATTAAATCTTTTTTATACCAAATATTTTTTTTCCATTTTACACTTAACCAGGAAAGCCACATTAAAAATGCTTAAAGTCAATTTATGCCATATTTAATTTCTACATTTAAATACCTGACTTTTCATCTCTTGAAAAATCCTCTAAATTTATGAGACCATAGGCCTTACCTATGCTTATCAATAAAATAATATTAATGCTTCACTGACAAGCAAAGATGTTGATTAGACATATGGAAAGTATTACATGACTTTTGTTATTTAAACTTGCTGTTGCTAAGAATTTGTAAATTATCAGGATTTTTAAGAATGAAAAATAATGTACTATAAACCACTAATAATAGAAACACTGTGCTCTGGGTGTTATACCTAGCCCAAAAGAAAAAAATTGTAAGATGTGCTAGTGTATAGATGCTGTGTTTTGCACTATTTATTTGTAAAATGTAGTAAAATGTAAGCTGATAAATGGTTACTTTTTTTAGTTCTTCCATAACAAAAAATGAGCTTTATACATTACTAGGCTAAGTGCATATCACTATAAAGTAGTAGAAAAGAGACTGCTCATTTTATGTTTATTCGATAGATTATGTTTTTACAAACCACTTATTTGGAAGATCATGATAGTACATAAAGTAACGTGTTTTATTATTTATGTAAAATAAAATGCATTTTCATTAAAACAGAATATGATTTTTAATGGGAAATACATTTTTTGTTCTCATAATCATATATCTATATAAAAATTAATTTAACCAGAAAGATAATATTTTTTAGGAAAAAAAAATTAAGTAAAGCAAAGAAAATCTAATTAACCAAATTACTGCAGCAACTAAATGAATAATTTTCCTTGACTTCCTGGCTCTTGAGTGTCTTACTACAATGTCCTATTAATGTTCTCAGCTATTAATACTATTAGTAAGAGAGCAGTGAAACTTTAAAGCAGGTTTATTACCCTATAAATTTTTGTAGCCAGCTATAAACTATCATGAATAAATATATGTTGTAAAAATTAAAAAAAAAAAAATCACAATTATACTAGCTGTAGTGAGTTTTTCTCACCATCCTCCATTTGCCAGAATAGGATATCTCACTGATAATACACTTTGAGCTGTAAAGCAACATGGAAAATAACAGAGTGAATAGATGCACTATTATATTCTAGGACAAAAGAGTTACTGGTATGGAAAATGTTCAAACCACAGTCTGCTAAAAATTAACTACAGCTTGTAAAAACATTCACGTTCAATTTCAGTCACTCTGAATTCAGCCAAAGCAAATTTGACAGTCTAGGTGATGATGTTTGGGTGGCAAATTTAAAAGTTGTGTTTTTATCACTCTGAGCTGTAAGTATGGTTATACAATAATTCCAGCTTGGAAACTCTACTTCAGATCTACATGATTAATAACTGGAATTTAACTATATATATAACCTATATATAATTTAAGCCTGTGGACAGTAGGACACTTGCCTCTCAACAACAGCAATCTGAACTGTGCAAATATAGTTTCAGAGAACTCTGAGAGTTTCTGTTTGAATTTCAGTGTTTTCTCTTTTGAAAAGATTACTTACAATGGCTCGGCAGCATCAGCAGCGTGCACTGTCACCCAAGCTGACATCTGGCATTCCTGAAGCATAGATTGAAACAGAGGCAGTCTGCAGGCCATCACTGTGCTTTATCCCCTTCTACTCTTTGTTTCTCTTGGCTGGTTAATCTTTTGGCTTTTGCTGGCAGGGTCTGTCTCTTGGTGTGAGACTTTTTGGGATACACAGAACAAAACACAATAGCCACAGCATCAGTGCGGCGCTATTACCTGTGCAAGGACCTTGTGCTAGGTCAACAACTAATCTCTGAGCTGGTTCCTGATCTGACATTAGTGGAGAAGAACATTACTGTTTGACCAAAATAATCTCTTTTATAGAAAATGGGGAAGAAATAAACTCACAGTCTGTCATTGGCTCCTCTGTTAAGCAACTGGGAGCACGAAAATTCTAGGGCCAACTTTTAAATGCATGTTTGAATGGGCTCAGCAAAATTCTGCTTTTTAATGGAACATGTGTTTTATATGCAATGAGACAGCTGGTCCAAAAAAGCGTATCTTGGCAGATCCCATTTCTGTGGCAGTGAGACACAAAATCAATGTGAATGGGAGTTCATTTTAAAATGACACATTAACTTAAAACTTTCACTTCCATCTAAAGACATTTAACTGTTCCTCTTGCAAGACCGATTGTTGTAATTTATAACTGTGAATTATTGTAATTTATTTATTTAATAACAATGACAATAGAAAAATGGTCCCTAACGGCACTTTTGGTCAAAAAGGACCATACCTAAGCAGTCCCATTGACTTCATACTCCACTCTCAAAAATAGCAGCTGTAATGAAGCAGAGGCTTGGAAATGTTTAATAGGAAATAAATGTATCAGACAAATTTAATCCTTCTTCCTAGTTTGGTTGGTTATATATATATAGACTGTGGATCGCAAACCCATGTACAATACTGGGCTTGAGTTTAATTCCTTTTGGGGAAGTAAAATGAAGTAACATTCTTGGAAAAAGGGAACTATCAAAAAAATCAGATGTTCCGAGATATTACTCCACAAAATAGGAAACAGAGAAGTCAGTAAAAATTTTGCACACTCTCATATTTTAGATCTATATCCCTGTTCATGGTCTTAAAAAGTATGTTCATTGACTAGGTGAAAGGTGTGTGACTTTATGTAGGATTGATCCAAGCTCCAAGCAGTGGAGCTTGCCACGAATTGTTAAGTAGGAGGTATTATAGAAAGACAATTACAAATTATGAATTCAAATTAAAGAAACTATATTTGCAAGGTGAAGTAACATCTTTAATGTTTTCAGGGAGTAGTAAGATCTTTACCTGATATAGTTTGCTTTTTCCAGCACTAATGCTTCTTCCTGCACTTGTACCTGTAATTCTGACTGGATCTGACAGTACCACTGCTACTGCTACTGCTACTACTCTTAGTACTACGTACTCACATTAGGGAGCTACACAACAGACTGCCAGGTTTACCAGTACCACAGATAAATAACCACGTCATGGCACTGTTTGTATCATCCTTTACATCTGACAGAGAAAGAAAAAAATGGTACCACAGGCAGCATGGCATAGCACTTCTCACCTCCTCTACCAGGTCAGTGTATTCAAGTTCTGTGCTCCAGACCAGACCGTCTTTGCAGGTAGAGGTAAGAGCTTTAATGGCACCAAGATAAAACATGTCATGATAAAACATAAGTGAGCTTTTGGTCTTGCAGATCTGAAATAGAAACATCAGACTCCAAAGCTCTATTCAAGACAAGAAAAATTACACAGGGTTTAATTAGTTACATATGAGAACAGGAAGTGAGAGAGACTCAATAAAGTTTTTTTCTCCAGAGGAAAACAAGACAGAGAAGCTATTTACTGCTTTTGGAATACGGAAAGATAATCAGTGTCAGAGGGGTTGTAATATAACACAAATGCAGTCTTTCCATTAAATTTTGGTATCCAGCAGAGTTACGAATTTTGGTTCTCAGTCTCATTTTTCACAGATGTTCCTTACTTCTTTGATGATCCAAATTAGAACAGGTATAGAGTAAATTTTTTGTAAAAGACATCCCTCCACTTGTAACTGCAAACTTTGAACACTCTATTAATAGCATGGAGAGAAATAACAGGAAAAAAATAAAAATTGTGAGGCAGTAACCTGTTCAGATAGAGAAGACATGATAGCACAAAGCAGAGAAAAAACAAACACCCAAACTGTGGTCAAAGTAATCTTAGTATCATGGGGATTGTGTTTCAAATCAAAGGAACATATATACACACATAGGCAATTCAGAGAAGAAAGAAAAAAGTTTATGGGTTTACCAATAATTGAATACAATATATTGTAAAATTCCACTATGTATTTTATAGCATATAAAATATATATTGTTTTGCATCATATTAAAAAACCCCTTTTTCTTACATATGAAGTTACTGAAAAAAATCTGAATATGCTTAAAATTCACTCCACAAGGGCTCTGCTGATCCATTGGGATACAAAGGAAGCCTCAAAAAGGGCTGTTTGGGAGCACGGGTTGTAAGCAGGAATGAGAAGTTAGCTTTTGTGTATAAAGTGTTTCATCTGGCAAACAGTACAGAAATTGAAAGGGTAAAGATACTATCAGTTACTTCTGGACCACAGCGATCAGAAAGACCATGATTTACATTATAAGGCTGAATTGTAGAATGTTGTGATAGTATACAATATTTTCCATTCTTTCTTTAATACTTACTCCAAGCCATTCATAAATTCTTCTTCCTTTATATATGTGCTGCTTTAAAAAAAAAAAAAAAATTGCATCTCATTCTTATTCTTCCTGAAGGAATAAAAAATTGGGTTAAAAGCAAAGTTTCCCTGTTTTGACAGAAAAGAAGATTTAGTAAAAATTGCATTTTCCATTCGGAAGTTATTCTAATGGAACGTTGTCACCTCTCTCTCTCTCTCTCTCTCTCTAGTGGGATACTTATCTAAGACTAAGACAAGATTACACCATTAGCAAAAGAGAGGAAAAAGTGAGAGACATTAATTAGCTATCCTAGGAGATCTATGCAGAAGTCAAAGCAGAGGCTGAATCAAAGTAAATATGAACTTTTGTTTGGTTGGGGTTTTTTCAGTCTTAAAAACTGATAGGAATGCATAGCTTAATGTTGGTAAAGGTTTGAGCCATCTCAGAGGTCAGCCATTTTCCACCTGTTATGTATCCGTGCACTGTTTTATAGTTTGGAGTCATCTGTCAGCGTGAAAAGCAGAGGCCCATCGACCCATTAATTCTTCAGCCTTTGGTATTCTTCAGACCATGGTGAATGATTGTCCATGTCATTACCGCACTGTGTTCACTTTCAACTGCATTACTGTCTCTGGACATCTTGCCAATATGCAGGAAGCAATAGTGACTTTTCAGGGTTCAAAAAATGGGCTGGAAAAACAATCAGAGGAAATTTTCCTACTGTCATTTTCAACTCTGCTTTAATACTGTCTCAAATCAGACAGGATTCAGAAAAGGCTAACACTCCTATTTGCAGACTGGTAAGGATGAAAGTATAATAAAAGAATGTAGCATAACATTGTTTATGATACATTTACTGACTGCCGAGCATTTACTATAGGGACCTCTGAGCTAGCTAATGAGGCTAATATCTAACAAGCTAGCTAGTGGCACAACACAGCAACATGCAGTTTTATGTGCTGGGTAGTAAAAACATTAGGTTTAAAATAGCATTTTTGTCTGTTCAGTGTGTTAAAATACATTTCAAACATGACAAAGAGGCAAAATGCTTCCCCTATATATGAACATTTGATGTATGCAAGATTTTGTCTGAGGCTGCAGCTGCTGGGGCAAACTGGGCAGAGAGCTATAGCCATGTTGACTCAGTTTCTCCTTGCCTCCAGACTCTCCTTCAGGATGCAGTGTGGCACAGGCACTGGCCTGAAATAACTGTCAGGCTAAGCATGAAAAAGCTGTTCCTTCAAGGTGTCAACAGGACAGAAAATAAATACAATACCAATAGTTGGCAGCAGAAGATACTCCATGACACAGTGCAGTCTTCCAGCATTTCACTACCCAGCCCTAGTTCCTCCTGAGTTCCGACTTAGCTTCTCCTTTTTATCTTTTCATCACTGTGCGGCTTTATTTTAGTATCACTGTAAAACAGACCTTGCTTCCTCCAGGAGATACAAGAGCAAATTGGTCTGTAAACTCCTGGCAGTCCTAAGGAATCTGGACATCAGCCCTTCAGACTAAACTTATGCTGCTGCTTCTTGGTTATTTCCTATATTCCCAGACTTCACTGCACCCTTCCAAATTTTTGTAGAGTGGTGATTGATGAGTTGTCCTCTACCTGAGGCCTGGTTTTGATCTCCATGGCTATTTTCTTTAGAAGTTCTTCCCTCTGCTTTGCCCTATCCACTACCATCTTGGCAGATGGGTTTACGTCACACAGCTCTCGATCCATAACTCCAACACATGACTGTGAGTGGAAGATGGCCTAGATCCTCAGCTTTCTTCTAAAGAATCAGAAGGAAACCACAATGTGCTTCCACCATTTCATCCATCTGTTATCAAATGCAAACTTGGTTAACTAATACAATAAGTAAATACCAAACTAGTTCATGTGGGTCTACATTGGCAAGTTCTTCAGGACTTTTGTTGTATAAGATTTTTCTCCCTTTCTTTCTTGTTAAGCAGCTTATATGATCAGTGACCTGACTGGGAAGTTTCCAGAGGGGAATAGAAACTTTTCCTGACCGAAACCAGTGGGAGATTTGATGATCACTTACAGGGGAGTAAGTTTTCAACTGCTGTCAAGCTCTTATGGAAAAGAGATTGAAGTAAAAAGGATTGGAAAAAACCCCAACCGCCTCAATGTGGACAGCTAATTGTTGTTTCACTTTTTCTATTTTATTTTACTTTATTCAGTTATCCATTCCATATGGGTTAAGAGAGAAGGAAGCCTGCTGCTTCACTAGAGCACTTTGCAGAAACCTCTCAGGAAAACTAGAGGCTCTCAGGAAATCTGACCAGTAGTAATTACAGAAAGCTTAGAGTATGACTGAGTGTGATGCACCTTGACAAAAAATAGAACTAGCAAGACTCCAAAAGGCTTTAGTGGTTCTACATCCATATATGGCAGTCTCAGTAAACAACTCTGATTAAAGTATGACAGTTCAATGAATCCTGCGGGTATGATACAAACAGAGTGTGAACAGTGCTCATAATGAATGCAGTAAAAATGACAGATTTAATGATATTTAGGTGCTTGTAGGAAAATATTCTGGAAATAAAAAATACAGCTCTATAAAGTCTGTTATCAGTTACATATCCCACTGGATAGAATGCTGAAATAAATTTAAAAAAAAAAAAATTGGTCGTTTTAATTCATAAAGTAGAAAAGTCACTAAAAATTTCATGAGTATAACTGCACACATTTTAAAACCCACTGTTAAGGCTCAAGCTGCTGTTAGTTAAGTACATTTAAACATATTTGGAAAAGTCTTCTTGAAATAAAGTTAGTGGAGGAAATTTTATCCTTCTTCAAGGATTACTTATGTGGAAGACAATCAGACATTAGGGTGATCAGTGACAGTGTAGAGCTTTAATAGACATTAATGATTTTAACTAAAATTGGTATGAAAAGAATTTATACAAATGTTGAAAATCTATCAAACTATTTTGTTAATTGAAAACTAAGGGTTGTAGAATAAAGAAAGCCTACATCTATTTAGAAATTGATTACTAGGAATGATTTCCATATGCATAGGACACCTGAAAAATGTGGGCAGCTTGTGTTAATTAAGAGAAATGGATAGCTGCTACCAAAACAAAGGACCATGGGAATACGCTGAGTTAATTTCGCTAAAATGAAAATGTATTGTATCATGGTGTATCCTTTTTTCTGACTCACTACCTGGCTGATGGAAATGTTCTCCTTGGCTTTCACTTAGGAAAACGATAAAAAATAAGGTGGAGTTGTAGTCTTCCACAAAATAACATTGCCCGATCTTCAACCTCAGTGCAGTATAAAGAAACCTGTATGCCTAAACTATATCTGAACTTCAAATTAGAGTATTTGGTTTAGAATATTTTGACATTAATGTTCCTGAATGCTTGCCAGCCTAAGCTGAAGTGTCTTGCAGTGGTGGGGAAAATATGAACTTTTCCTTACCTGAGGGGACAGTAACAATTGTCGCTTTTTTCTTCAAATACCTCAAAAAAGAGAGTTAAAGTAATGCTCATAAAGATTTCTGAATCTTAAAGCAGCTGTTCTGGAGATTAACTTGCTTTAGAACCAGAACAGTTTTTTGAGGGGGAAAAAAAAAAGGCAAAACCAAAACCCATACTTTCTTGTTGAGGCTGTTGGTATCCTCAGCTGAAAGTAGCCATGACAAACCATACTGAAACATCTAGAAGGAAGCTATCAGCATTTATTTGCCAGCAATCTCTTCTCAATGTGTTAGTAGGAGAAAAAATGTTGACTGCAATCTCGTAGCATTTGGAAGTAAACTATAAAAATGATTGATTGTGATTTTGGATGCTCATCTGAATGTACTAGAGCTGTAGCCTGAAAGGTATTTTAATTACTTGGTTGAACTTGTATCATAGAATCATAGAATGGTTTGGGTTGGAAAGGACCTTAAAGATCATCTAGTTCCAACCCCCCTGCCATGGGCACAGACACCTTCTACTAGACCAGGTTGCTCAAAGCCCCATCCAACCTGGCCTTGAACACTTCCAAGGATGGGGCATCCATAACTTTTCTGGGCAACCTGTTCCAGTGCCTCACCACCCTCACAGTAAGGAATTTTTTCCTAATATCTAATCTGAATCTACCCTTTTGCAGTTTAGAGCCATTACCCCTCATCCTATCACTACATGCCCTTGTAAAAAAAACCCTCTCCAGCTTTCTTGTAGGTCCCCTTTAGGTACTGGAAGGCTGCTATAAGATCTCCCCGGAGCCTTCTCTTCTCCAGGATGAACAAGCCCAACTCTCTCAGGCTGTCTTCATAGGGGAGGTGCTCCAGCCCTCTGATCAACTTTCTGGCCCTCCTCTGGACTTTCTCCAACAGGTCCATGGGTTTCTTATGTTGGGGTCCCCAGAGCTGAACATAGTACTGCAGGCGAGGTCTCACAAGAGTGGAGTAGAGGGGGAGAATCACCTCCCTTGACCTGTTGGTCACGCTTCTTTTGATGCAGCCCAGAATATGGCTGGCTTTCTGGGCTGCAAACACATATTGCTGGGTCATGTTGAGCTTCTCATCAACCAACACCCCCCAAGTCCCTATCCTTATCCTTGATATCTCCTCATAGAAGCCACCCCTGCCACTCCCCGCTGCCAGCATCTGAGCATGGATGCTTGATACAGTGATAGAAATGTCAAATGATCCAATCAACAGATTCTCACCTGGCATGTGCTGATTTGTCACTTGCTCAAGAACTTTGGAAGAAAATCATGGAAGTTTTAAAAAAAATCAGAAAAAGATTTAACTCCAATTTAAATGAGTAAAGTTTTCTCAGGCCTATCAATATTGGATCCCACGGTCCTCATGAAAGCCTTTCTGTTAAAATTACTAAATTCCATGCCAGCTTATTAAAAAAAAAGTATCTTAGATTTAAAAAAAAAAAAAAAAAGGCAAGTTAAACCCAGTATTGTGCCATGTTCTAAAATTTGAAATCACTTTCATTCTCTGTTTTTCACAGATAAAAGAACACATTTACTAAGGAAGGTGCAAGGAAAATGCTAGCAGCAGGTCTCATTAAGTAAAAGGGAGGCGAGTAGAAACCCTGATCGGAATGAAAATATATCCTCTGACAGTTAAGTTCCAATGGAATATAGCAATACCACATACAGATAAAGTAATGAATAGATATGTCTTATCTGAGCGTTTCTCTTCATATCTCCATTTGTTTGCTAATTCCCATAGGTCTGTTTTTATAGCATAGCCACGATAATGTGCTCTCAGAGAATGAAGGGAATATTGTCTTCCTAGCTCTGTTTGGAACAAAACTGATTTTTTTTTGTGTGTGTGTGCATTTAGAGGCAAGGCAGAATTTAATAGTTTAATCTGTCATTAACTTGAATAGAAAAATGCTCATCTAATGTTCCAAGATAATTAAAAAAAGAATATCTGTCAATATCTGGGAAGAGTTTGTGCATGTTGATTTTTCAGGGCCAGAGAAGAGAAGACTGGATGTTTTCCTACCATAAGGGCATAAATAGTTTTCTGTTGGACTGCTGCAAGTCCAAAGAGACACCACTGACTCTGATAGAGTTACTCCAAATTAGAAGCAGTGTGACTCAAAGTAGAAACTCATTCTTTGGATTTAGATTGGAAGAAAATAAGCTTATTCCAACTTTCCTGATTCTGGGAGCTCACAGCTATTTATATAATTTTGTTACTTACAGAAAGCATGCAGCATAATTAGCAAGCAACTGGAAAATCAGAGAACTTGAGTATAAGTTTGTTAATCAGCACTGCAGTTGTTTCATCAGCCAAACCCCTTCTGCTCCTGTTTACACCTTTAGCATTGTAACTCCACTAAAAGCAACCTTTCTGTCACAGGTATTCTCAGTATCAAATGAACTTATAAGTGATTCTAGAGGAGCCGATGCCATAACTGACATAAACAAAATCAGATCTGCTGCAGGCAGGGCTCTCTGAAGGTGCCAGGATTTTGGGGCACTGTGGGTGCAGTGCAGCTGTGTGCATGACCACAGTCACCATCATATGTGACATGGAGTCGTGTCTCACTGTGCCCTTGATGTAGAGACTCCCTGAACTTGAGAGAGGTAGATCCAACTCACCCAGCAGTCAGCCTATAAACTGTAGGACTTAAAATGGCAATGGGCTCTGAGTATTTCTGTAAAGCCAACTTTTTGATGTACTGTCCTTTTTTTTTTTTCCATCTCTTTTCAGCCCTGATTCAGATATTCACTGACCTGCTACAAAGGAGTGCAAGTCTACTTTCTGTAATGCAAATTTTTGTGTGTTAAATGCAGTAATAAACAGATGCTTCTACAGTACGTGTATTCAATTCTTCACTGTTCATTTATACCAAAACCAAGAACAGTTTGAATTAATTTCACTCAACTGTGTCATTCTAGGAAATATCTTTTTGATGAGTACAGTACAGCTAATAAGCAGATTAAATAGGAATATTTCCTACAATAAAGTGCAGTTAGAGGTGTCTTTTTATAAACAGTATCTTTTATTATACACAGTGGATATATTGGTAATATAATATATCATGATCACATTTGTTAAAATTTTTTTTAGTGCTAAAGACAGAAAAAGGACCTGTGGGTCTCTCTCTTTAGCTTTACTTTCCCAAGACTTGACAATATTACATACAAACTCTGAGCCACATTGTGAGGTTTGCAAAAGGTCAGGTAGCTTCATTTTCATGTAATAAAGAAAAACCAAGTAGCACTAACTCCAGATCACCTTGCCAATCAAAGAACTCTCAAGTTCAGCTGCACTTAGGATTTAATGCAGTGCTTATTGTAAATGATAATTACAATGAATCCATTATATGTTGTGCAGGATGTTTTGTGAATTTCAAACAGGCTTTTTTCTGTAGCTCAACATTAATTAAGCATTTGTTATGAACACTTAAGTAGATACATGACTGTCAACTCGCCGAGTTTTAGACAACAGACACTAGGTTTTATAGTGCATTGAAACCATACAGTGACAGTCACAATAACAAATGCCACAAAGATAAAATGAAAAACAATGTAGAGGTTTATTTCTGTAATGCACATCTCATTTTGTACCAACTCTGTTTCAAGTATCAGCATCTATTCTGCAATTCAAAAGTATTCTCTGCAATTCAGAATGTACTTCCAAGTACATTATATTCTTCCTGTGCTAACCAACTGCCATTTGCTCAAATTTAAAAATAAGTAACCTGGCTTGTGGTGAGCTATTTTGTTAGGAAGACCAAATGAACACTGACGTATAAGTCCTGATTCTGTAATTGTTAATCATACAATGGTCATGTGAAATCAAGGGGATATATGTCTGACTGGTCTAAAAATTATTCCCTGGTATCATTCTGAAAGGTTCTCTGTGGAGTTTTTAAGGTAAGCACAAAATGCTAGTTTTAGAAACTGTTTTACTTGTCACCCTATGTAACACTCTCCTAGAAAGGAGTACAATCATTTTATATCTTTAGCGATTTAAGTCTGAAAAAAATCAGCAAAAATTATTCTATCATCATTAATGAGTACAGAACAGGTCCATACTTCAGCTGGTGCCTCCATTATTTATGTACCTGTCTTGGTTTCAGCTGGGATAGAGTTAATTGTCTTCCTAGTAGCTGGTATAGTGCTGTGTTTTTGAGCTAGGTATGAGAAGAATGCTGATAACACACTGATGTTTTCAGTTGTTGCTAAATAATGTTTAGTCTAAAGTCAAGGCTTTTTGGCTTCTGATGCCCAGCCAGCAAGAAAGCTGCAGGGGCACAAGAAGTTGGGAGGGGACACAGCCAGGGCAGCTGACCCAAACTGGCCTAAGGGGTATTCCATACCATGTGACGTTTATGAACTGGGGGCGGCATCGCCGCTTGGGGACTAACGGGAGCATCGGTCGGCGGGTGGTGAGCAATTGCATTGTGCATCACTTGTATATTCCAACCCTTTTATTATTACTGTTGTCATTTCATTAGTGTTATCATTATCATTATTAGTTTCTTCTTTTCTGTTATATTAAACCGTTCTTATTTCAGCCCACGAGTTTTAGCTCTTTTCCCGATTTTCTCCCCCATCCCACTGGGGGGGGGAGTGGGTGAGCGGCTGCGTGGTGCTTAGCTGCTGGCTGGGGTTAAACCACGACAGTACCTAAGAACTATAAATAGGTATAGGTCACAGGATTTTGACTTATTTATATCTTTGTATGCTACCCTTATTTACAGTATTATCAGTATTCTTTGGCAGGAAGTTAAGAATACAGCACATTAATTTCCTTGCCTGGCTTTAAGGCAACTACATGATGTTATTATACAAACACAAATAAAGAGAGTCTTTTAGAAACCTTGGCTTCTGGAGACGTAGAAGTTCAGATGATTGTTCAAAGTGATTGCTACTTTAAGTAAAAGTTTTCTTTGACCTATTGTATCTTGGCATATGGCATTAAAATGACCCATGGAGAAAGAATGAACAAAATGGCACTTAAGCGGAAAGAAGAGGAAATTGAAAAAAGTTCATCTGATAATAGTCTTTAGGGGCATGAAAAGCTATTCCTTGGTCTTCTAAAATATCTAAACTACACCAAAGGAAAGGAAATTTAGCTGAGGGGTGGAAATAATTATCTGATACTGGAGACTAAAGCACAACTACAGTTCATATGAGGAGACTGTAGCATATCCCACATTGAGGGTCTTTAACAAGAACCTTAAAAATGCTTCTCAATAACTGTATACTTGGCTAATCCTGACTTGGGCAGAATGATAGTTTTGGTAGGTCTTGCAGTGATTTGATGGTAAGAAAGTCTTCAGTTTATCCTGTTTAGAATTTCTTATTTTGGGACCTCTATCTTCCTAATCTTTGAGCACTGTAACAATGTCTTAAACACAAGTCCTTTCAGGCTTTCTTTATGTAAATTTTGTAGTTAACAGATTGCTTGCAGCAGCATGAATCAAAATTGTAAAACTCAATAATGTTTTTCCAGCTGGGAGTTTGGTTAAAAAACTGCACAAAGGAGTATGTGAGGATGAAAGGGACTAATCAGGACCATGATTCTGTAGACCAGTTGGTTTGAGACACAGAATATTGCATGCAAAAGACACCTGTTTTATATCCACTTTAATTTGATATGATACCCTAGAGAAAAGAAGCTCAAGTATACAAATGGATTAACAAATATATTCGTTCACTTTAATCCTTCTATGTAATGACCAAAATGTCTGATAAGAACCATTGATTGGCCACCAGCTGTGATAAAACACTGCAAATGTAGTCATGAGGGTGGTAATGCTAAAACTGCTTCATGACAGTTTTGATTTATCAAATTAAAGATATGAATCCAGCAATGAAGCCTCATGAGGAGCATACAAAGTACAAATCCCAGTTAAGATGACTGAATTTCAAGTCAAAGTTCTAAGACAACAAAAAAATAAAAAAATAAAACCAAACCCAGATCTCATTCATGATTGTGAGGCTCTGGAATTGTTCTGTTTTTTCTTCATTGACAAAAGCTGCATACCTGCATGTTTTATTCAGAGTATTGTTGTAGTATATTTTTGTGGTTAGCATTTTTTTTTCCAGTTAACAAAACCAGAGCAACAGCATTTACAACTCTGAAAGGAGAATGTGTGGCAGCATGTTTCCCTGGAGTACCTGCTTCCTGTAGGTTCTTTATCTTGCTACTCAGGTCTATTGGACTGAAAAGAACTCTTCAACATCTATACCTCCCATAAACAACACAGATTTATTGTGGAAAAATAAAACAAAAATCTGGTATTAGGATTTTTTTTTTACTAAAACACAACAGTCACAAAAGGGGACAAGTACATTAAAATTGTGTTCCGAATAGTAGCAGCCATCAGGGATTTTGATATTGTCCTGGAATGGAGTGGTAATTGTAGAGAATTCATGTAAAACATAGCATTGTGTGCTGGCAGCTATCATGGTGAGAAAATGCTACAGAAAAACACAAAGGCTTCCAAATCTTAGAAGAATTAAAATTAGTCAGATGTTTATGCTTCAGAATACCTTGTCATATAGGTTGTAGAGCCACTAATGGGAAATACATTTCCATGTACTGAAATATTTAAGTTATGTGATGTCTTGCTAGTCTTATAATCCTACAATTCTTACAATAGTAGGATTTGAATAATGTTCCATATAACTATCTGCTACAGTTAGGCTGCTTATTGCTTTATATGCAGAGAAGCCATTTTCAGCCTTGCAAAGTGTACATGGAATAGCAGCATTGTCCTGCATCTACTAAAATATGTTAAGCAATAAAGAATCATCTTGTCGTTCATGATTTTTAAAAATTTCTTTTGTTAAGATAGTGAGGACTGTGGTGAGCAGTTTCCCAAGTGACAGCAGTAGTAGCTAAAACAGATGGAGAATATTCACATGAGACTGAGCCATCAGACACTCCTATTGTTGATGATCGGGTTGTTATCGGGTGATAACCAACCACTTTCTGTACCTGCCAGTGGCCAAAACATAACAGATTCCAGGTGATGCTTTACAAGGATCTTGAGTGTATTTCTGATGTTGCTGAGTAGTAATACAGAGGTGTTGGTGATTCTTCATTTCTCACCTACTAGTCATCTGTGGCATCCTTTGCAGCTGAAGTTAAGAGGACGATAAAGTTTAGGGAGAAGGGCTGGAAGCATCTGCTTTGTCTTTACCAGCTACAGAAAAGAACCTCTAATAATCTCTGGCTCTATCTCTTTTAACTCTGCCATGTGCACACAAAATGTGTGTGTATTTAGCAGGTATGGAGGCTAGCAGGAACCTTCTGTTACACCTCATACATATAAAAAGCCTTATGGTCTTCTCTTTGCAGCAAAGCACCAGTTTCTGTTTTTCCATGTCATTCTTTCAGATTTTCAGCTGCTAAATGAGACAAGAGCCAGGAAGCAATTATATGAACATGAGGACGAACTTTTATACATAACATGCAGAAAAGGCAATCTTTTATTTTCTGTCTCATTTCACTTGACAGATTGAGGTAAATGCTAGCTGACTTTTCAATAATTGAAATATTACACAGAACACAAATCTATGTAAAGAAAAAGACTGAGCATTTCTGGTCTAAATTAAAATGCTTTATTCCATATGCTTCACCATTTTTTCTGTCTGGTTCTTCTTTCTAATGTCTAATAATTCTATATAGGTAATTATATACTAGTAAGTACATGGTCCCAGTATGTGGTCAGTTAGTGCATTGGTCTATAGTCTATCTGTGCAAGAAACAAAAATGAAGATCATTAACATTAACATTATTTAGCAGAAATGCATGTTTTCTACCAGCAGATGATTTTTATTTTCACCACCTCTACCACTTAATAGTATTTCTTGTCAGCTCAAATCAATGTTTTGTAACGTACCACACTATGTTGTGAGCATCAAATTGTAATTGGTAAATGACAAATATTTTTAGAACATGAAAAGGAATATCTAAAGTCATAAATAAAAATCTCATATCATCTCTCACTGAGATACAAATTGGAACTATTGTGAAGCATTTGAATAGTATGAGAGAGCTATCTCAGTGTAGCTAGGGGCTATTACAGCAGTCAGAGATTTTCTAAAGTTGGACAAAACTTACTTTTACCCTAGAATCTTCTATATTTACAGTTTGTTTCCTTCCTTCCTTCCTTCCTTCCCTTTTTTCTTCTGCTTTCTTTCTTCCTTCCTTGCTTGCTTTCTAAAGAAAAAAAAATAAAAATCTTCATGAGTTCTTGTTTTTATCCTTGTACATATTGGAAATATCTTTGCAATTTAAATTACTTCACAAATAATTTTTCACTCAACTCTAGCATTAGTGGATTTTGTTTATACATCTCAAATCTAAGTCCAGCTTTTACCCTTGGAAGGCTATTCAGTGTCATTACGAAAAAGCTATTGATCACACATGAGTAGTATGCATAGTTCTCTTCTACTACAAGAAGTGCTACAGGTTTCCAAAAAAACATTGATAACACCATTTAAAAAA